>JZKD02S0296571.1:166171-199895 GCA_000966675.3 Picea glauca | reverse complement strand
TGCCTTTATCATTTACCGCCCCTGAGGGCGCTGCAGTTGTCTACACCAACACTTCCGTCATCTTTTGTCAGAGTTACATCACACGAGCATGGGGCATGCCCGCCTCGTTTGTACATAGTTGTATATTTTTTCATGCACGTCTCTTAGAAGGTCGAGATACCGGTTCCTTTTTCCTCCAACGGATCGCTCCGAAGGGTCCCACTATTGCTTTCCCTTACAACAACATTCTCAGTAGAAGAAACATTGATAGATTTCGGCTATACGTATGCTCCTAACCTCATCCATCAGGGGGCATCTGTTATCACTGAAATTTCGTCTGCACATGGCGACAAGAACTCCACATAATCAAAACAACAATGAAGTCATTCATGGCACTGAATTAAGTTCGTAGCATTCCAGAAGGGTCAAAAACTATACAAAGTAACCAAAAATTGAAGGGCGCTTTACAGCAGCTTGATGCGCATGCATATGCGCGGGACAAAAATGTGTTACTAGCGCATGCGCACCCGACGCGTGCCTGTCAACACAAAAACCCGTGCATCTGCTAATATGGCGCATTAATTGCATAAGTCGGCCTCCCGACTACCTATCGACCGACCCCCAAGATGATTTGACTCTCGAATCAGGGTCGGCTCTGCAAATTCGACGAATTAATGACCTAAGTGAACCCTAAACAGGTCCGTGTTCACACCAGAAGTTGGTTACGTGACCGCCTGGAAAAATACTATAAATAGCCGTGAAGACTCACTATTTTAGCAGGGAATTTGAAGCATCGTTACGTTGTCTAGATGATTCAGAGCTCAGTATTTGACAAACAATCCATCAGCGGCCTAGCCCAGAGTTCTTTCACCACTCAGTTCAGTTCTATTCATTTTGTAAGGAAAGCATTGTGTTGAGGGCCCCGAATGACCTTCCGCTGGAGGGAGAGGGAACCCCTGTCTCTGTCTTCAGCGTGTGCTCTGGTTTTATTAATAATACCAAGCCTGAAACCATTGATGACCCGTGTGTCTGATGTTTTATGTTTTTGTTTATTTTCGCAGTGTTATTTTCTTTCAGTTGATAGTTAGATTGTATTTAGTTTTGTTTTCTGTTAACCCCATGCTGCCACAGATGTTCTGTCCTGATGAAACCAACAGGATATGCAGAGCGTTCTCCATTTTTCTCACCTGGTGATGATTCGAACGCGAACAGACTTCAAAGCGAGGTTGTGTGGAATATATTCTATTTGGTCTTAAAGGGGTAAAACCAAGTAAAGAAAAATGGATGGAGATCAGAAGGGTGAGGGAAATCTACCCTCACTTAGTTTCTAAGTAATCAAAACTTTTGGTGGTCCAAAAGGCTTCCAATGGGGAGCCATGGTCTAGGAGGATCTAGCAATGGTAGTAGAGGCCTAGGAGGATCTAGAACATCCATAGAGGTCATGAAAGGTTCATAAATTCTCAAAATTAAATTATCCCAAATGCTACCAAAAACACCATCAATGCCTAGAGCTCGATGATAGCTTTCCAATGGTGTAAAATTTTCCTCAAACAAAGTTCGTATGCAAAAGATATGGTTGTTCAAGGTTCAAGTCAACTAGGTCAAAGGTCAAAGTCAAAGGGGTCAAGGTGACATGTGGAAATACCATACAACTATACGACGATGACATGGCCACACCCTAAGGGGCCAAGTGGCATAACAACTGTTGACCGAGCAAGTAATGTGGAAATCGTATAGGTTACATGGACTAATTGTTTGTCAACACATGGAAAGAATATACCAATGAGATACTTCCACATGGTAGACTCCCATTTTCCATTAATGGTTAAGGTTTATTAAAATTATGGGAGTAAATGGGGGTTAAACCTGTGACCTCAATAAACCTTACCCAAGCCTCTGTTACCAATGCACCATACAAATGTTACTTAACCATATTGGGTGCCAAATTTATTTGAAATGATGTATTATATTGAGTGGTGAAAAAAAGGGTCGAGGGCCTAAGCCCTCGACCCATAGTTTGATAAATTTATATTATAACTCTAATCATAATCTCCGTAGAGGGTTTAAACTATATTCCATATGTATATAAAAACCACCATATGTTATAACCAAAAATGAAGTTCCCATAGGAATAAACTTGCAACCTCATCCTTGCGAACCAAATGCCTTATTTGTCACGCCAAAGGCACCTCATCTTAAGGAAATGACCACAACATTGTATTTAATGTTGACCACATAATCCATAGGGGAGTTAAGGGACCACACCCTATTTAATGGGTGTGCGGATCGAGGATGGGACACACACTCATTAATATGCAGAGTATGGTATCGAAGTTCATACCAAGGGAAATAAGGTTTTGAGGTTACATCATAAATCATGTCGAGAGGTCCCTTGACGGAATTTTAAGAACTTTATATTCATTTTTCACAATTTTTCACCAGGAATCCAATGGTGCACTCCGATTTTGGGTTTGAGAATTGAAAAAGGTCATTGTAAAACACAAGAATTTGAGAATTAATAAAGAGGTCTCTGTTGGAAGTGGACCTAGAGATGTATCCCAAATTTGGTGAACTCCATTATCAAACATATGTAAGTGAAATTATCATTGTTTTTCATTTTGTGCTCAATTATTTGTAAGTATTGTTATCACTCCAGGAAACTCTCCTAGGCTGCAAGTCAAATATGCTTGGTAACTTAATCTTTTGGTAACTGTTTTCTTAATAATAAGTGTGGGTTTGGATCAAGTCAGAGGACTGAATCATTTCTCACTCAAAACATGCATGAACACATTTAGATGCACAAGGCTTTTAACCACAATTGTTCAGAGAGTTTACAAATAAAGGGATGTATGGAGAAAACACTATTATATCAACATAATCACATATAAAGCATATATGAATGGCCAATTACAATAATCACAATAATACTTGCAAAGTTTAACTTATGAATGCAATGATAAGATGACAGTTATTGGGCATAAACAAGCATAACAACATGAATATAATATCTAGGTGCAAGTATAGAATAGATAGGAAGATGAAATCTGAACAAGTTATGGCAAAAGAAGCTTGTATTACTCAATATGAAAATGAGAAGTTTGAGTACATAATATGAAAAAGTCTCCAAAGTCGAACCTCTAGTTCCTATTCTACCTTTAGCTTTATAGCTTTACAACGCAGTCTTGAGATCCTGAAAACATGGATCAAATATGCTAAAGATAGAAAGTCAAAATTTAGTTGCAAAAGATGTGGAATGATCCCCAAAAATGAGGTCATTCCCAGATTTCATGGTCTTCATCTCTTGTTGAGTGATGGTGCAATGAAGGATAGCCTTCCAAGGCTGAATGATGACTCTCCAAGAGATACAAATTTGAATCTGTTGATGTGAGTAAGTGTCCTGATTTTCTGTCTTTGTAAAGGATACCAAAAAGCTTTGAAACACCTCTTCTTTCCATAATCTATCAAAAATATCTATTGGATCTGTCTTGGCAATTCATCAAATGTCCATTCGAAGAGGTTTCAAATCTTTCCAACTCAAAAAACTTTGAGCTGTGCAAAAACTTGATCATTCTGGAAATGACAGGCTTTCGGTGGTTAACCTAGAAAGCTCATATGAGCAGATTATCTACCGAAAGCCCTGTTTTTAGTGGTTAATGAACAGTCGTCCTATTCTCCTAAACCACCGAAACTTCAGCTTTGAGAAAACTTCAAAATTTTCAAAAATGCTTACCTTGGATCCTTTTTTGATGTTCAAGGTTTCTTGGATGAGGCAATCCTTGTTCGTGCAGATCTGTGAACTTCTACTGGCTGTGTGGAAGGATTTGGTGTGTCTACCATGGTTGTAGCTAAGTTAGCTAGAGTTTCCAATCTAGTTTTCTACTTTGTTGGTGATTGAAACTCTTTTAACTTCAACCTCAGAATTCTAAGCTGTCTATACAACTTCATGTTTTCCCTGATCAATACCCTATTCCTGTCTTTAATCTTATCATGCTTCTCTTTGAGGGTTTGGTCTATTTTGAAAATCTCTGCATTTCTTTCGGTCAGGTCTGTGTTGGCTTTTTTAATAACCCTTTCCAAGACTTCCATTTCATATACATGTTCCAAGAGTTTATTGATTTTCCGTGATCTATATTCTTTAGGTTTACTTGAAGAGGCTTTTGCCACTGGTGGATTGTGTGCCTCTGGAGGAGTTGGTGAAGGTAAATTGGAACAATAGTCTGTACCTTGTTCATCCTATACATTACCCTGTGTCTTTGCTAATTCTTGTTCTGGTTCTGAATCACTATAGGGTAGGTGTAAAGGGTTACTTCCTGTAGTAGGGTCCTTGGACTGCTCACCCTCAAACTGTAGTTTTCTTTTGATTCGATTCTTCTTGACAGAGGATGATTCTATCGGATCTCTTGGTGGTGAGATACCCTTTCTTTTTCTATGACTTCTTTTGGGAGTAATAGTCTTCTTAGTGGTCGCCATTTTACCCTTCTCTTGTTGTTGACAATCAGTCTGGAATTCATTCCAGAAGAGGAAATAGTTCCAATCTACCTTCCTTTTCTTCAATGACTCTTTGACAATAAGAGTAATGAGTCCTTGATGAGACAATCTGCTTGCCACCTTAGTGGGCTTGGCCTTGACCTGTTTAGACATTTTCGTGAGGACTTTATGAAGGAAAAATGGTAGATTAATTGGGTCTCTACCTGTAAAATGGTTTAAAATCTTAAAGTGATAGAACATCACTCTATTGTACCACCCCTCACATGTTATGTAAACAATTATTTCTTTCAACAAGGACTGGCACTTTGGTTCCAAGTATGACATTGGAATATCCTTTTTCCAGATCAAATCTTTGTGTACAGGCAGTAGGTATGACTTGAATTCAATGTTTGAAGGTGTGGTAGACTTGAACCAATAGTCTCCTGACCTAGGTAAACCTGTATACTTAGCAATGGCAGATTCATCAATGATAAACTCCTCCTTTCCTATTTTAGCAGACCGCCCATCATAAGAAATGGCAAAATCCTCGGCCACTTGTTGATGAAAATTGGCTAATTTTTCAAAATATGAAAATACCCTAGATTTTTTGAAGAATTGTGCCACCTCTGGGTGAGCTTCTAGGTACCAAACCCCATCCACTTCAGACCTCAAAACTGGCCCTGCTTTCGGCACTAGTTGATAATCACTATACCTGCGATTATGGAAACTAAGTGCCAAGGAGAAAAAGACTTCTAGGATTTAGGCTGACGGAGAGTATGACTCATGGAAGAGAAAACGAGATAGGGTGACATAGAGTTAGGATCACCAAGCTCAAACACTAACCAAGTTTAGGCAACAAATTAACTGAGAGCATGCAGAAACTTTTGATTTTTGGTAGTATATTCATTTAAACTGAAACAAGATGGGTTTTGAACTTGCCTGATAAATTGGCCTAACTTAATTGGCTTGAGAGCGATTTACTGGACTCTAATGGAGCTTGACGATCACCCTGGGAAACAGGATTATGATCTCTAGAACCGCATTTGATTGATGAAATCATGAACTCATGATTGTCTCAGTAATCTCCAGAATTCAAATTGATAATGAATGAGGATTTAATGGGGGATTAATGGGATCATGATAGATTATGTACTTGTGAATGGAAATGGAGGGAGGCTTCGTGACAACATGCATGAATTTTTGTATCATTGCCGTGTCTTCATTTTGAAAAGACAAATGCGGTTGAAAGGACAACAGGAACTCAAATTTTTGGATAGAAACGATTAGAATGTGCATACCTTCCAACTTGACGAGCTTTCGGTGGTTACGTTTCCATCATTGCGCCAACTGACAGTTGGATCGTGCGAAAGCACGAGCTTTGCATTTTTACCGTTGAAACGTTTTCAGTGGTTAACAACATTTTTTCTTTGCCCTCTTAACTACCGGGAACAAAGGATTTCGGTGGTTAATGAGCGTGTTTCAGGCTCTCTTAAACCACCAAAACCTGATATTCTAACTTTTGCTTGACCAAACCAAATCCAAAATTTCTTTTGAGCTTATTTACAGAACACAGACTCTCTAACCTACCTACAAAAATTTAGGAATAAAATTTAGACCACAACCTATCACCTCAAAAGAAAAATTTCCACCAATTTATTTGAGGAGATAACACTAGATTATATTGGGGATGAACACATCCCTGTGAGGTTTCAAGAACCATAGAACCAATGCCTTTCCTGAAAAAGAAAATTAAAAACTATCTTCTAGTGCTTCCATTGGGCATGGAGTTATTCTGTAAAAATAAAAACTAAAACTAACATTACAATGTCTAGGCTTCACAACCTTAGAAAAAATAGAGTTTTAAAATATCCCTTTTACCGGGCCACCGAACATTTCTTCACCTCCCAGATTCTGCAACATGAAAGTATTGTTATTCTGTACTTGGTTTATCATGAAAGGACCGGTGCACAAAGAATTGAACTTGTTATGCTTGCCTTTATCCTGTCTAAGAGCATCCGATTTTAGAACCCAATCACCAACCTGAAAATTATCCACCTTTGCCTTTCTGTCAAAAGTATTTTTGATCTTCTTTTTATGAGCCTCTGATTTGTCCATGATCTAAAATTGAAGAAGACTTGAAATACTTGAAATTATTTGCAATTAAATGTTATGTGTTTAAAGCAAATGGATCAGTTTGCAACATATAAATTAAATGATTACTTATGAAAATTACACATATACAATAGCATAATCAATGAACATAAGCACATAAACATAGCAATTTGATAAAGGAGTTCACCCCTCTCTTGGGCTACATCTCCTGGTCCAGCTTCCAATGGATCATTATTATTAATTTATCAAAGTGCTAAAAAACATGCCTTACAATGCTCAAACTGACAAACCGACTACTCCAATGGCTTCATAACGTCCAAAAACCCTTGTATGGGCTCTTTCGACACCTCAATTGGTCGAAAAACAAAGAAGTTAGGCCTCTTGGAAGTCCCCCTCTTCAAGCTTGCTGTCTTTGCATATACAAATTGCACCCTTTTTGTTTGAACCTAGCTCACATGGAATTTAAAGAGTATAAACCCAGCACCGGATGTAATCGTGCCAATGATGCAAACTGTAGGATGGTTAAGGACGCGCCAGCCCCTAACCGCCTAACACCTGGGCGTATGAGGTCATGGGACCGTGCACTATGGTAAAAAGTGGTTAACGGTTACAAAACCGTGTAACTCCCTCCGCGCTCCAGGTCATGGGCATATGGCGTAAAAACAAAGGACCATGGGCTATGCGCACCAACCGTTACAACCGCGTGCATATACATATATACCATGGCCATATGCAATGGCTATACGACCACGGGCCGGGGCTAAGCCCCGGCCCGACCCGCCGTCGGATTTTACATATTTTTTAATTCAAATAAAATCAAACGTATATACATTACAACGTATAACCGGTGGTATAATGGTTAGCAGAGGTTTGTGAAATCTTTACATAGTGAGGGAGGTCCAGGGGTCGAACCCCGCAGACTCCCATAATTTTACATAAAACCAATTAGCCAATCCTGGGGTGCCATGTGGCAGCCCACAATTGGGCCACGTGGCACCCAATCATTGCCCAGAAAACTGCCACGTGTCGACATATGATTTTCCAGATGATAACCAACAATATCTTGCCATGTAATCACCTGACACATCATCATATGGTATGTACGGCCCTGCCACGTCAGACCGTACGGACTGTACAGTCAGCATCAAAATTTTTGCCTGTTTGACTTGACGAACAGATCGCTATATCTCTCGCTCCCGACGTTTGTTTGAGAAAAAAAGAGTTGCGTTGGGTTCAAAAAGACGAGGCCTACGCTCTCATCTAGTTTGAAGTGATTCTGAGAACTTTGAATTTTTGAGCAAAATTTGATCCCCTGATCAGTCCACTAACTGTTCATGGGCTTGATGCAGTTCCACCAAATCAAGAATTCTCCTTACCATATCATTTGACTCAGTTTGTTCTTCCTGAAAGAATCTAGCCACTGATAAAATTAATTGAATAGGAAAAATGGCATCAGCCCCATAGACCAATTTGATTGGAGAGGTTCCTATGGACTTTTTGATAGTTACTCTGTCTGCCCACAGAGAAAATTCTAGTTTAGAATCCCAATTCTTTTTGTTTTCTTTTAATAGTTTTCTGATGATTTTGATTAAGCTCTTATTAGATGATTCAACCAAACCATTACCTTGAGGGTAGTAGGGGGTCGAATGTACCAACTAGATGCCCATTGATTTACACATGTCTACTAATGCCTCTTCTTTGAACGCCACCGCATTATCTGTTACTAGCCTTTTGGGACAACCGAATCTGCTCAAAATATTTTCATAAAGAAACTTCATGACTACTTGGTGAGTGGCATTCTAGGTGGGAATTGCCTCTATCCATTGTGTAAAATAATTTGTGGCTACTAAGATCCACTTATGCTGACCACTAGACGAAGGATTTATCTCACCTATAAAATCTAAACCCCACTGCTGAAAAGGGCCATTCACCACTATAGGTCTCAGGGGTAAATATTTTAGCTCTTGTTTTCCCATAAATCTTTGACATTTTTCACAAGTTTTGACAAAGGCACACACATCTGAGAAAAGAAAAGGGCAATAGTATCCAACCCTCATAATTTTATGGACAGTGGTCTTCCAATAATGATGACCTCCACAAACACTTGAATGAAACTGATGTGTAACTTTGACTGACTCTTCTTTGTCTAAACATCTGAGAAGCAAACCAGCAGGATCTTTCCAATATAACAGATTATTGTAAATGTAGAATTTAATGGCTCTGAGCTTAAGGGCTCGAGATTGAGTCATACTTAGTTCAGGAGGAACTTCTAGCTTTTGCAAAAAATGTATAATACCTGAGTACCATTCACAAGAGGAAAAGTGCTCTGCCACTTATTGATTGCTATGCTGTCCATCCGCTGCCAACTCCTTCTGCAAATTCACTGAATTTTCTCCTATGAAATTTATGTCCAGAAGCTCATGATTTTCCTCCGTTAAGAGCTTAGCAAGGCCCTGGCCTTTTACCAATTTGGTGGGCTTTACTTCAATGTTGAACTCAATCAACTTTTCAATCCATCTAGCTCTCTTTCCGTCAATATTAGGCTGAGTCAAAACATCTTTTACGGAGGGTGAGAGAACATATGTAATGACTTTTGAGTGGAGGATATAAATTATGAAGGATTTTAAAGATTTTATGAAAGAATAGGCTTGTTTTTCAATAGGATCATACCTTAGTTCAGCGTCTCTGAGCGTTTTGCTGAAGAAAGCAACTGGGTGATCCAAATTTTCATCATCTTTCTATAGCAGAACTGCTGCCACTGTGTCGTAAGAAGCAAAGGAAAAACGTAGAAAATGTTACTGTAATCCGGACTGATCAGAGTCGGGGATTCCATGATATCTTGCTTGATATCCTGAAATGAATTCCTTGCATTGTCTATCCATTTTATCTCAGACCCTTTTTTAAGCATACATGTTATGTGTTTTACTAACTCGGAAAAATTTGGCACAAATCTTCTAACAAAATTGATCTTACCGAGCAGCGATTGAATATCCTTTTTTGACCTTGTCAATGATAGCCTCTGAATTGCTTCCACCCAAGCTGGATCAATCTTTACACCTTTTGCTGAGATAATGTGGCCTAAGAGCTTACCTTTCCTGAGAGCAAACTGGGACTTTTTGGGATTCAATGAGATTCCAAACTGCTTGCATTTCAAGAACACTCTTTTTAAATGCTTTAGATTCTCCTCATGACTGCTGGAATAAACTGTGATGTCATCAAGATATATGAGGAAAAACTTGTCCTTTCCCCCCACGAAAGCTATGTTCATGGCCCTTTGAAACGTGGCCCCAACATTCATTAATCTGAATGGCATCTTGGCATACATAAAGGTACCCCAAGGAGTAGTAAATGAAGTCTTCTCCTGGTCATCGGGATGGACAGAAATATGATTATAGCCGGAAAAACCATCTAGGAAAGACATGACATTAGCCCCTGAAATCCTTTGCAGCAAATGTTCCATTTTAGTTAGGGTATAGTTGTCTTTCTTAGAGCATCTGTTTAGGTTTTTGAAGTCCACACATAGTCTGACCTCACCATTTTTCTTTCTCACTATTACTAGATTTGCAATCCATTTGGAGTATCTCAAAGGGATTATGATGTTGGCATCAAGAAGCTTTTTAATTTCTCTTTCAGTCACAGGTAAAAGAAGAGGACTGATAGGTCTGAGCTTTTGTTTGAAATGGATGGTGTCTTTCTCAAGAGGGATCTTGTGTTGAATGATATCAGGGTCATAAGTCTTTAGATCACTATATTTCCAAGAGAAAACATCAGAAAATTCTTTCAAGACGCTGCAATATTCTGACTTCTGATCAGCAGTCAATTCAAAGGACAGATTAATGAATTTAGGTTGGATTTCGTCCCCTATGTTGTGCTCATGAACATCAGGATCTTTCTCCTTTTTATTTGGCTTGTAGGGAACATCATTGTGATCAAAAATATTTTTGAGAGGTACCAAACCTCGAGGTATATAATTGTTAGGTAGTTGAACAATATCATGCTGACCCAATCTTTGTTTTAGCTTAGGCTTTTGGGATTCTTCTAGATTTAGATTATGCTGATCAACATGCATATTAGAAAATTCATCTGCCACTTGAAGAAATCTGTTAAGTTCATCATCATCCTCAAAAACTTTCTAGTATTTAATATTGTCGGGCAAAGATGGTCTATATTTGACTTGGATTTCATAACTGAGCCTGGGGGGCATGGGAGGAATAAACATGCTGGCTGAAACAACAAGGGAATCGACAAGCTGATTCATATCCCTGGGTATATAATAAATTTCAAAAATAGAAAAAGAGTCTCGTACTTTCCATACCTCATCCCTGTAGGCTTTCAATTTGACATGCTTTGCTTGAAAGGTACTATTTACCTGTTGTATGATGAGATCCGAATCTTCAAATACCTTTAAACCTTTTATCCCCATATCCTTAGCTGAATTTAATCCCAACAACAAGGCCTCATACTCTTCTATGTTGTTAGTAGTTTTGAAATCGAGCTTAAAAGACAAAGATATAGTCTCCTTTGAAGGAGAAATCAAAACTACCCCTGCACCTGCTGAATCTTTAGTACTGGCCCCATCAAAATACATGGTCCAGAATGAAACGTTCTTATCATCAGTTTGTTGTTCGATAGGCTTCACAAGCTGCATAGGATTTGATTAAGAATCATCTATTTGAAGAATGCACGAGCCAAAATTTGTATCCACAACATAAATAGGATGATTTACATAATTTTTCGCATCGCTGATGATGTAGGAAAGTTGATTCTCTCTATAAAGTCTTTTCATCTCTCTTCCAAACACCGGAATCGTAGCATATGAAAGATCCATATGCAAGGTACCTCCTAACCTTTTTCCCCATGGACGAGACAAGAGGAGCCCAAACTTAGGTGGGATATCAGCAACCACCACATCCATTACCATGCTTCTCATTAACAATTGGGCAAGGTTTATAACAAGGTCTTTTATGAGGCCAAGGCATCTGACTTTCCTAGAATCAAAAGAGAAGAGATCATGATATGGTTTGGTAACCTCAAGCCCAATCTCATCCATCACTTCTTTGGGCATAAGATTATGTGACGCCCCAGAATCAAGCAAGAAATTATGGAGGATCTTATCATGGACATTTAGGGATATATAGAATGGTGGACAAGAATCATCTCGATCTTCTATCATAGGTCCTATAGTTACTGTTGGCTTGTCATCTTGTAGGTTAACAAAATAAACAGATGAAGAGGTATTTGGTTCAAGGGACTTTAGGATGGCTGATTTAAATATTTTATTCTTCATGAGTTCAGTTAAAGGCATAGGTATCTTTACTTTCTGAATTTCTGATTCGAAATCAAAAGAGAAAGTTGATTTATCAGAAGCTTTTACCTCATTGGAAGGATCTTTGAGACTGACTTTCTCGTTGGCTAGGGGTTGTGTTTTCTTTCGCTGTTGTTTTGCAGGAGAGGAGGTCTGTTTTACATGAGTGGTAGGTTGCTTGGTAGCAACTTCTTTACTCTTCACCGGAGTAGCAACTTCTTTGTTCTTCACAGGAGTAGCGAGCAATGGTTTCAGCACAACATTCTTGGATCTTAAGTTATAAACTTTCTGGTCATCTGTCAAGTAGATAGATTCTTTGATACTTGCCTCATGAATTTGCTGGTCCATCAGGGCTTCTTCATAGTCTACTTGTGTTAAAAAGGAAGAATAATTTTCGTCACCAAAACAATTTATTTCATCTGCTTCTTCGACTTCATCATGAGATGGTTGTTGTTCTTCATCTAACATTTCATTTTGAAAAGGTGGTCTGATTCTCTGATCATCATATGCATTCCTGTCTCTCTGAAGGATCTGGACTTGTGGATTGTTCCTTCTGTAAGGGAAAGCATTTGGATTTCTCGGGGCAAAAGTATTTGGCTCTTTTGCCCTTGCTGGTTGCTGATTCTGGAAGATGTCAAGTTGTCCAACATCTTTGCCATCTTTTCGATTTTACTATTAGAAGAAGAAGAGGGCTCAACAATAGACTTCTTTGTCTCAACCTTTCCTTTGAGCTTCTGAGATGCTATAATGTTTTATTCAACCTCGAGGGCAACATCTTTCATTAAAGCAAGTGTGGATGATCTTCTTTCTCTAATGATTAGACAAAAATCTGGATCAAAGGCAACAAAGAATGTGATCTTGGCCGATGCGTCACTTGGTTTGATCTCTGCGGGGATGTTGCCAAACATTCTATTAAATCTTTTGATGAATTATGAGACCGACTCTCCATCTTCTCTCCTTAAATTTCCAAACTCAGAAATGTAATATAACATATCTCTTCTTTCTCCCCAGTGTTTTAAAAATACCTCATCCAATTGTTCAATACCTGTGACTGAATTTTCCGGTAGTTATTTGAACCATTTCCGGGCTTGGCCATCCAAACTCTGAACAAAAACTTTGGTCCACACATCTTCTTCTGAAATGTTAATATTTTCAGCATAAGCATAAAAAGCTTCAATATGTTCTTCAGTGGTATAATCCCCCTCTTCGGTAAACTTTGGCATATATTTATGATAATCTCCAGTTGGCATAGAAGACAAAGGATTTGGAAATACAAGTGGAGCATACCTATTTGCCAAAATTTGTTCCCTCTTGGTTAAAGGGGCAACCATGGAAGTCTTGGGGGTTGATATAAAATAAGAATTAATAGGAGATGAAGGTGGAGATGGGATGACTGAGTTAAAATAAAATGGTTGTCTCACTTCACTTTGAACAGAATTTTCAGGAATGGGTGAAAAATAAGAGGCCTTATAAAACTGACCGAGCAAAAAGGCTAAAATTTCTTCTCCCTTAGAGGACAAATCATGTAAAATATCTTCAAGAACAGGCAAATTAGTATGAGTGTAGAGAACACCTTCTGTAGGTTTGGTAGTGAGGAATTCAAAGAATATGAAGAAGAGGTTTCCTTTTGCTGAGAGGACCCTGTAATTATCTCTTTAGGATGGGACGAAATATCATGCTTAAGAACAGAGTCAGTAATATTAGAAGAAAGTGAAGGTTCCTCTACCTTCAATATTTGAGATAAATTTTCAATTTCCTGAGAACTATGAGTTTCAGCAGTAGGGGATTCGACTATAGGCCTTTTAGATATGAAAGAAGAAGTGTCAGTTTGAATACCTAAATTTAATGTCTTTGCAGATCCGAAAGCCTGTCTTTGTAAAGATTTTCCCCTAGTGATGATCTTCTCAGGGTCAGGAACTGGTGTTGTCCGAGGGCCTTCTTGGGTTTCCCTGGTGTGAGCTCTTTTTGGATCCACTTCATTTCAATGGAGTCGCCAGATAGATAATTACAACCCGAATGATGTCCAGACTTTGTCTATCATCAAATCTAGATCTATGTCGTCTCCCAAGGAAGCTGAGCTTTGATCTCCTCTCCCCGACAACGGCGCCAATTTGTTATCACTCCAGGAAACTCTCCTAGGCTGTAAGTCAGAGATGCCTGGTAACTTAATCTTTTGGTAACTGTTTTCTCAATAATAAGTGTGGGTTTGGATCAAGTCAGAGGACTAAATCATTTCTCACTCAAAACATGCATGAACACATTTAGATGGACAAGGCTTTTAACCAAAAATGTTTAGAGAGTTTACAAATAAAGGGATGTATGGAGAAAAAACTATTATATGTGCAGAATCACATATAAAGCATATATGAATGGCCAATTACAATAATCACAAGAATACTTGCAAAGTTTAACTTATGAATGCAATGATAAGATGATAGTTATCGGGCATAAACAAGCATAACAACATGAATATAATATCCAGGTGCAAGTATAGAATAGATAAGAAGATGAAATCTGAACAAGTTATGGCAAAAGAAGCTTGTATTACTCAATATGAAAATGAGAAGTTTGAGTACATAATATGAAAAAGTCTCCAAAGTCGAACCTCTAGTTCCTATTCTACCTTTAACTTTATAGCTTTATAATGCAGTCTTGAGATCCTGAAAACATGGATCAAATATGCTAAAGATAGAAAGTCAAAATTTAGTTGCAAAAGATGTGGAATGATCCCCAAAAATGAGGTCAATCCCAAATTTCATGGTCTTCATCTCTTGTTGAGTGATGGTGCAATGTAGGATATCCTTCCAAGGCTGAATGATGACTCTCCAAGAGATACAAATTCAAATTTGTTGATGTGAGTAAGCGTCCTGATTTTTTGTCTTTGTCAAGGACACCAAAAACCTTTGAAACACCTCTTCTTTCCATAATCTATCAAAAATAGCGATTGGATCTATCTTGGAAATTCATCAAATGTCCATTCGAAGAGGTTTCAAACCTTTCCAACTCAAAAAACTTCGATCTGTGCAAAAACTTGATCATTCTGTAAATGACAGGCTTTCGGTGCTTAACCTAGAAAGCTCCTGAATGGATTATCTACCGAAATCCCTGTTTTCAGTGGTTAATGAACATTCGTCCTGTTCTCCTAAACCACCGAAACTTCAGCTTTGAGAAAACTTCAAAATTTGCAAAAATGCTTACCTTGGATCCTTTTTTGATGTTCAAGTTTCCTTGGATGAGGCAACCCTTGTTCGTGAAGATCTGCAAACTTTTGTTGGCTATGTGGAAGGCTCTTGTGTGTCTACCATGGTTGTAGCTAAGTTAGCTAGAGTTTCCAATCAAATTTTCTCCTGTGTTGGTGATTGAAACTCTTTTAACTTCAACCTCAGAATTCTAAGCTGTCTATACAGCTTCATGTTTTCCCTGATCAATACCCTATTCCTGTCTTTAATCTTTTCATGCTTCTCTTTGAGGGTTTGGTTTATTTTTAAAAGCTATGCATTTATTTCAGTCAGGTCTGTGTTGTCTTTTTTAATAACCCTTTCCAAGAATTCCATTTCATAGACCTGTTGCAGGGGTTTATTGATTTTCTGTGATCTAGCTGCTTTAGGTTTACTTGAAGAGGCTTTTTCCACTGATGGACTTTGTGCCTCTAGAGGAGTTGGTGAAGGTAAATTGGAACAATATTCTGTAACTTGTTCAACCTGTACATTACCCTGTGTCTCTGCTAATTCTTGTTCTTGTTCTGAATCACTATAGGGTAGGTTTAAAGGGTTACTTCCTGTAGCAGGGTCCTTGGACTGTTCACTCTCAAACTGTAGTTTTATTTTGATTTGTTTCTTCTTGACAGAGGATGATTCTATTGGATCTCTTGGTGGTGAGATAACCTTCTGTTTTCTATGACTGCTTTTGGGAGTAATATTCTTCTTAGTGGTCGCCTTTTTACCCTTCTCCTGTTGTTGACAATCAGTCTGGAATTCATTCCAGAAGAGGAAATAGTTCCAATCTACTTGCCTTTTCTTAAATGACTCTTTGACAATAAGAGTAATGAGTCCTTGATGAGACAATCTTCTTGCCACCTTAGTGGGCTTGGCCTTGACCTGTTTAGACATTTTTGTGAGGGCTTTGTGCAGGAAAAATGGTAGATTAATTGGGTCTCTGTTTGTAAAATGGTTTAAAAGCTTAAAGTGATATAACATCACTCTATTGTACCTCCCCTCACATGTTATGTAAACAAATATTACTTTCAACAAGGACTGCCACTTTGGTTCTAAGTATGACATTGGAATATCCTTTTTCCAGATCAAATATTTGTGTATAGGCAACAGGTATGACCTGAATTCAATGTTTGAAGGTGTGGTAGACTTGAAACAACAATCTCCTGACCTAGGTAAACCTGTATACTTAGCAATGGCAACTTCATCAATGATAAACTCCTCCTTTCCTATTTTAGCAGACCGCCCATCATAAGAAATGGAAAAAGTCTCGGCCACTTGTTGTTGAAAATTGGCTAATTTTTCACAATATGAAAATACCCCAGCTTGTTTGAAGAATTGTGCCACCTCCGGGTGAGATTCTAGGTACCAAACCCCATCCACTTCAGACCTCAAAACTAGCCCTGCTTTCGGCATTAGTTGATGCTGACTGTACCTGCGATTATGGAAACTAAGTGCAAGGGAGACAAAGACTTCTAGGATTTAGGCTGACAGAGAGTATGACTCATGGAAGAGAAAATGGTATAGGGTGATACAGATTTCAGATCATCAAGCTCAAACACTAACCAAGTTTAGGTGAGAAATTAACTGAGAGCATGCCAAAACTTTCGATTTTTAGTAGTATATTCATTTAAACTGAAACGAGATGGGTTTTGAACTTGCCTGATAAATCAACCTGACTTAATTGTCTTGAGAGCGATTTACTGGACTCTAATGGAGCTTGAAGATCACCCTGGGAAACATGATTATGATCTCTAGAAGCGCATCTGATTGATGAAATTGTGAACTCACGATTGTCTCAGTAATCTCTGGAATTCAAATTGATAATGAATGAGATTTTAATGAGGGATTAACGGGATCATGATAGATTTTGTACTTGTGACTGGAAATGGAGGGAGGCTTCGTGACAACATGCATGAATTTTTGTATCGCCTCCATGTCTTCATTTTGAAAATACAAATGCGGTTGAAAGGACAACATGAACTCAAATTTTCGGATAGACACAATTAGAATGTGCATACCTTCCAACATGATGAGCTTTCGGCGGTTACGTTTCCATCATTACGCCAACTGACAGTTGTCTCGTGAGAAAACAAGGGCTTTCCATTTTTATCGTTGAAATGTTTTCAGTGGTTAACCGCATTTTTGCTTTGCCCTCTTAACTACCAGGAACAAAGGCTTTCAGTGGTTAATGAGCGCGTTTCAGGCTCGCCTAAACACCAAAACCTGAGATTCTGACTTTTGCTTGACCAAACCAAATCCAAAATTTCTTTTGAGCTTATTTACAGAACACAGACTGTCTAACCTACCTACAAAAATTTAGGAATAAAATTTAGACCACAACCTATCACCTCAAAAGCAAAATTTCCACCAATTTATTTGAGGAGATAACAAGTATGCTATCATAAAAGTTTATTTTGTTAGATAATTATTTCACATGTAAATTGCAAATAGTAAAGAAATCATTATTATTTCAAATATCGAGTAGATGTTTATATGTATTTAAAAACTAATCAACATCTAAGGATTTTTCGAATCAATACTTTGTGAAAATTCAATATGAAATTCAAACAAGTGAAGAAGAAAATAATTAAATGCACTTGGTAATGCCCAGGGATCATATGGATACAAGTCTAAAGTCGGTATAATTTTATTGAAGTTCAGTGGGTGGCCTACTTGGATCCTTTTCTTCAGATAGAAGCCCGACATCTCCTCTTTTGTTGGATAGAATCTAAATCCTAGAAGGCTCATTAACTCTCCCTACATAGACCCATTTATGCATATTTTTTGGGCATGGACATTTGATCTATTCTAAACAACTGCTCATACAAATTTCCTCACAAATAAGCATCACTAGATAAGTTAGAAAAATGATATATATACATAGTTTTTTGTATGGAAGTGCATCTATTTAATGGAGACAATGGAATAGGCTAGTGCAATGAAAGGGGAAAGGATAATGGTGGCAGTGCAACAAGGTGGTGGAGTGAGGCACAGTAAAAAGGATAAGGGTAGCAATGCAATAGGGAGGTGCAATGAAAAGGGGAAGGATAAGGGTGAAAGTGCAATAGGGTGGTGGAGGGAGGTGTAGTAAAAATGATAAGGGAGACGATGCAACAGAGTGATGGAGGGAGGTCAAGTACAAGATGAAATTAGGAATATATCTGCCACGTTATTCCACTCTAGTCTAACTAATTACACTAACATATGGCATGATTCTATAGGGACTTGACAGATGATGAAAATTGGGTGAGGAACCTCCCCTTAAAAAACCCCTTCGGCATAATTATCCTTTTTTTTGGACCTACTCACTCTCTCACCCAATTATTACTTGATAATTTTTTTTTTGGGACCTACCGACTCTCTAACCTAATTATTACTTGATACAATGTCTACATGAAATATCTTGGATCAATATATAATTAAAGTAATAATTTCAATGTTGGAGAAGGAGGAGGCGAAGGTGGTGGACCTTCAGAGCCCCTTTAACCATCCTCATCA
Organism: Picea glauca; assembly: GCA_000966675.3. Taxonomy (NCBI): domain Eukaryota; kingdom Viridiplantae; phylum Streptophyta; class Pinopsida; order Pinales; family Pinaceae; genus Picea; species Picea glauca. Next base: position 181,319 of record JZKD02S0296571.1, on the reverse strand, counting down.
TCATCTTCTTCTAAGGCAAGTGAACATTCTTCTCATCAAAAAAATTCCTCTAAGAAGTTTGATCGTAATGTTCCTTTATTAAAATTGGATGTCAAGTTTGAATTGTCAACCTATGATGGAGAATTGAATGTCAAGAAATTGGACAACTGGATTAAGAAAATAGAGGTATATTGCAAAGTTCAAAAGATCGTGGATGAAGCTGCAAGGATACAACTAGCTTCTCTTTGACTAAGTGGCACAACCTTAATATGGTGGGAGAGTAATATGTTAGTTGATCGTGTTCAAAAGGGTAAAGTAACCTATTCATGGGATAATTTTATTAAGACTATAAGAAAAAAATTATATCCATTGGATTATACACAAACAAAAATAATAAAATGGTAGCATTTAAGGTAAGGCAAAGGCCAAAATATTCAAGCATATACATAGGAATTCATAAATAAGGCATTATCCTTAGCAATTACGTTGTATACCAATGAAACTCTTATAAAGTATATTGGTGGCATGCACTCATATCTTCATCACACTATTTTAATGTTTAACTCTACTAACATTGATAAAGTGTCAGTACAAGCTACACATCTAGAGGCTAGTAAAGGTAAGCATGCGATTGAAGATAAGAATCCATACAATTTTTAAAAGAAACTAAAAGATAAATTGAAGAGTGAGAAATCAACTACTGTCAAGAAAGATGAGGCAAGACCTACATGTTCCCATAGAAAGAAGAAGGGGCATGATGAATCACAGTGTTGGAAACTACATTTTGAATTATGACTGAAGAAGTTAAGGATAAAAGGGAAGCAAAAGACAATTGCATCAGTTCATTTGGATCTAGGGTCATATTTCGAGGATGAAATAAGATCATGGAAATAGGTAGAAAAGGAATGTCAACTATCAATTCTAATTCTTCAATTCAATCTGCTAAATTGGAAAGTGATACTGATAAAAAAAAAAATAAGCGATCTTTTTCATGCCATAGTTATAGTCAAGCATACAAAAGTAAATACTTTATTTGACAGTGGATCTCAAGTTAACTTAATATCTGAAGCAATTGTTAAGAGGTTGGGTTTGAATATGACACCTCATAAAAATACTTATCCATTAGGATGGGTGTGTGAAGATGTTAACTTGTAGGTGACAAAAGAGTGTAAGATCATACTTGCAATTACAACTAAGTTCTTTGATGAGGTTGAGTTAGATGTTGTGACTTTTGAAATTTGTGGCATTGTCTTGGGTATTCCATATATATTTGACAGGAAGGCCATATTATATTGTAAAGAGAATAAATATCATATTTTCAAGGACGATGTTGAATTTATCATCAGATCTCATCATATCAAGAATAATGTTTCTTTACTGAGAATAGGGAAAATGAAGAGACTCATGAGTGCAAGTAATTGTTTTGTTCCAATGATAGTGAAACAAAAAGAAGAAGATATAACAGATGCTTTATCAGGTTGTGAACCAGATCATAAATAGTAGTTGGCCAAAATCATATCTAACTATGATGAGTTATTTCAGGAACTTGGAGGGTTGCCTCCTAAGAGGGAGGTTGGACATGAAATATATTTGTAGCATGATGCTTCTCTTCCTAATATTGGAATGTATAGGCCATCAGTGATCAAGAATGCATAAATAAAGAAGCAAATTCAAGAGTTTCTCAATAAAGGAATTATCAGGGAAAGCTCATCTCTATTTTGTTCTCCTATTGTATTAGTTCCAAATAAAGATGGCATGTGGAGGATGTGTATTGACTTTCAAACCCTAAACAAGATTGTGGTAAAGAATTGTTATCCTCCTCCCAGAATTGATGACCTAATGGATCAATTAAACACAGTTGTTTATTTCACTAAGATGTACTTGAGAAGTGGTTATCATTAGATCATAATTGCAGAAGGTGACATATGGAAAACTCCTTTCAAGCCCAAGAAATAATTGTTCGAATGGTTAGTTATTCCATTTGGGTTATGCAATGCACCAACAACATTTATGATGGTAATGAATGATGTGTTCAGACCTTAAATATATGATTTTGTTATCATATATTTAGATGATATATTGATCTTTATTCGAAGATGGTAAGATCATATGATGCATGTCAATAAAGTCTTTGAACTCTTGAAGAAGGAGAATCTATATATCAAAATTTCTAAATGTGAATTTGGCAAAACGTCTCTAGTATATTTGGGTTACATTGTAGGGAATGGTCAGCTAAAAATAGATCCCGCAAAAGCATAATTAATTGTGAAATGACCCAAGAAAACTACTGCCACAAAAGTATCAATCCTCTTAGGAGTAGTACAATACTGGAGGAAATTCATTACTAATTTCTCATACATAACAACTCCTATACATGCATTAACAAGTGTTAAACAAGTATTTCAATGGGAAACAAAAATCCTTTGAGACATTGAAGGAAACGATAAGCACCGTGCCAGTTTTGGCTCTGTCATATTTACAACATCCATTTGAGATTCAAACTAATGCAAGTGGATATGCCATGGGAGAAGTCTTGATGCATTGAGGAAAACATATATGTTATCATTCTGAGAATTTCACTCAAACCGTGATTAACTATTCAAGATATGATAAGTAATTGTATGTGTTGGTACAAAATGTAAAGAAATGGAACCATTAATTAATGGGAAATGAGACTATAATTCAAACAGATCATTAGTCATTATAGTATTTTCAGTCACATACCAAGCTACAATAGTCACAACACTCCAGGTGGATGGGTTTTATATAACAGTTTCATTTGGTAATCAAGTATATCAAAGGTATTCATAACAAGGTTGTAGATATGTTTTCAAGACCAGTGATTAATGCATCCACAATACTCAGGTATAATCCTTTAGCTCATGAAAGTTATGCAGAACAATATGCTAAGGATGATGATTTTAGAGATGTACATGATGTATTAACTCGTGGAAATCGACATTTAGATTTTTATATGCACACTAATTTGTTATATCATCTTGGAAATTTTTTTATACCCATATATTGAGAAGTAAATATAATAAGAGAAGCTCATACATCTCTCATTTCTGGTGATTTTGGGGTTGGTAAGATGGTTGAACAGTTACAAAGATATTCTTATTTGCCTAGAATGAATGAAACAATTTTCGAGTATATCAAAGGGTGTGTTAGGTGTGCCACAACAAAGCCTAGGAAAAAATAGTTGGGCTTATGTACACCACTTCTAGTACCTTCTCAGCCATGGGAAAGAATATCCATGGATGTTGTCTGATGTCTAAGACAGGTCATGATTATCTATATGTTGTCGTGGATAGATTCAACAAGATGTGTATTTTGATGTCATGCAAGAAACAAGCCACAATTGAACATAAAATAGAGATGTTCTTTACTAATGTATGGGTTCATTTTGGACTTCCTACATCTATTATATCAGATCGAGACTCTCTTTTTTTGGAAAAAAATTGGTCTCATTTATGGGAGCTCATTGACGCTAAGTTAAAGAAGAGCACAAGTTTTCATCCATAGACAAATGGACAGACGAAGGTGGTAAAAAGAAGAATGGTACATCTAATTCGAGGACACTGCATCAAGCATCCTAACTTATGGGATGAATAATTAAATTATGTACACCATGCCTATAATCACGCCATGCATTCATCTACCTAGAAAACGCCTTTTGAAGTATGTTTTGGGTAATTTCCTAAATCACCTATGGAATTTTCTTTTGGAGTGGAAAATAAAGTAGATGGATATGATAATACAAATAAAGCTAAAAGGTTCATTCAAAAGATCCAACATGTACATCAAGAAATACAATAATATTTGGAGAAGAGTCAATCCAAGTACAACATGAGGCATGAAAAACATCGGGTTGATAATCAATTTTAGGTCAATGATAAGGTATGGTTACATATCAACAAGGATAGAATGAAAGGGGAAGGTAAAAATATAAGGCCAATCTAATATGGTCCATTCAAGATCTTGGAGAGGATTGGTACTAATGCCTTTCATTTAGATATACCATCCTACATGAAAATGCATTAAGTGGTAAACGTTGAGAATTTGAAGCTTTATGAGCCTCCTATGATTATAGATGAAGATAAACGTATTCAGGTTCCAGTAGTTGATGATTTTTCTCTAGAATATTTAGATGAGCTACAGAAATATGTTATTCTCAACAGAAGAATCAAGACTTCATAGTGAGGTGATATGGAATATCTTCTAGTTGGTCTTAAAGGGGTAAAACCAAGTAAATAAAAATGGATGGAGATCGGAAGGGTGAGGGAACTCCACCCTCACTTAGTTGTTGAGTAATAAAAAATTTTGGTGGTGAAAAAGGCTTCCAATGGGGAGGAAGGGTCTAGGAGGATCCAAGATTTCTCGCAGAGGTACAAGAGGATCTGGAATGTCCATAGAGGTCCAAAAAGGTTCATAAATTCTTAAAATTCAAATATCCCAAATGCTTTCAAATACACCATCAATGCGTAGATCTCGTCGATAGATTTCTAACGGTGAAAAAATCACCTTGAACAAAGTTCGTATGTAAAAGATATGTCTAGTAAAGTATCAAGTCAACTAGGTCAAAGTCAAAGGGGTCAAGGTGACACGTGTCACCACTGTAAGGGTGACACATGAAAATACCATAAAATTGTAAGATGATTATGTGGCCACACTGCAAGGGGCCAAGTGGCATGAAAGTATGTTGACTGGGTAAGTGATGTGGCAATCATATAGGTTACATGGACTAATTGTTTGTCGACACATGGCAAGGATAGACCAATGAGAGACTACCATGTGGCATCCTCCAATTGGCCATTAATGGTTAAGGTTTATTAAAAGTATGAGAGTCGAAGGTATTTTTTGGCACAGGGGCAGAACCATGGTTCACTCCAAGAGAACACCAACAAGCCCTAGCTATTGGCCCTTTCGGCAACACCTGCGAAGCAGATGTAGTCTCACCCGAAGAAACTAAGAGGGGGGTTGCAGGATAGAGATGTCTACAACTAGGGGAATATCAAGTGAAACTAATACAATGATAATGCAACATTCATATATCTCTTATCAGCTAGATCTACTCTTCACAGCCATAAATCTTATCTAACACAATAATGCAAATTACAATATAACAATGATAGAGATCCAGGCATCAATCACACATATGACACAAAATATATGTGGTTCACCCTCTCTCTAGGGCTACGTCCACATAACTGTGCTTATGATATATTAAGATAAAGCTTATAGTTCTAATCTGCACTCTTAGTCAATGGATCTTTTCTCTTCTTCTCTTGTCTCCCACCTTCCTGCACACCCAGCTGCAGGACTTGATCTTCGCACCCAGCTGAAGATCTTACAATACCAGGAGGCTCTCAATTTCAACACTCCTCTCTCTCACGGTACAATAATCTTTTAACCAATAACAATCAATATCAATACCCAACACTAGTACCGACCCACCCTAGGTCCTATCAACCTCTATTTATACATTATAGTCCCTCACCGACATCCTTAGGTTGAAACCTAGGTGTCAAAACCCTAATTACCCAAAACCCTAGGTGTCTCAAACCCTAGGTCAACTTAACCCACCCTTTTAGGGCTTTGTCAGCTTGTCTTTCCTCCCTTCTCGCACGGTGCTCCAAAGAATCCAATGGTGGCCTTCTCTTCTTGCTGAGTTGTCCTCGATCCATATTCCTTATTGATCTGTCATCCTCGATCTCCTCATCCAACGACTTGCTTCTCCGTACTTCGCTCGGGATTTTCTTCTCTTTTGCTTACCTCAACCCAGTGACAGTCACTGTGTCTCCCGCGCAGTTCGCGTTTGACATTTTCTTCCTCGATCTTCACTTCCTTCCCTAACCAAGGGTCAACAGACCCCCAACACTCACCTGTGACTCATCCTGAGGCACTTCAGATCTAATCCTTCTGTTTCACTTCGACTTTGGACCGTGCGGCACAACCTTTGCTTTCTTCTTTATGCCTCCTTCCCATCCTTGTGAAGACTGTCTTTTCTATGTTTGGTACCCAGTTTCAACTGCACCTGGTACCTAGACCCTTTTCTCCTTACTTTTAATGAAAGTTGCGAGGAAACTGGTTGTCATAATACAACTTCAGCCGACTCCCATTCACTAATCCTTCTTTCCATACTCCCTTCAATTTATTCAGCTGCGCAACTCCTCCTTCTATAACATAGGCGATATCATATGGTACAAGCCAATGCATTATGAACTTCCCTGGATGTCTTATAAATTTACTATCATACACCAGTACTAAATCACCTTGCTTAAATGCCTTCTTCTTGATGTGTCTGTCATGATAGGCCTTATCTCTTTCCTTCTGTACCTACTGATGGAATCTTGCAATAAATCTGTCTTCCTCTAGTTCAACCAGCTGGGCAAGCCTCTCACGAACAACGCTAGTATCATCCATGTCTATAAATGAAACAATTATTAAGCTTGGTACCAAGTATTCCATCGGGACAACAACTTCGAGGCCATAAACCAACTTGAAAGGGGTCTGCATTGTTAATTTCTTGCAAGTGGTTCTATAAGCCTAGAGTACTGTTGGTACTCTTAAATCCTAGTCATCCTTATTCACACTGCAAATATTTTTCAATGTTGTCTCCAAGATTTTGTTGAATTCTTCAACCATTCAATTTGCTTGTGGATGGTAAGGTGTACTCTTCTGATGGTGAACTGTAAATTCTTCAGTCAGGGCTTCAACTGTCTTGTTGATGAAATGAGTGCCTTGATCACTCATAAGGGTCTTAGGGAATCCAAAACTAGTTATTATGTCATCAAATATAAAATGCACATATGTATTTGCACTACAGTCCTTGACTTCTCTTGCTTCGACCCATCTAGTCAGATATTCTATCACACTGATAATGTACCTTGCTCCTGTGTGCTTTCCTGGTGGGTTTATAGGTCCCATGAAGTCAATGGACCACTTTTCAAATGCTTATAGGGTCATTTGCGGTGCTAGTGGCATTTCATCTCTTCGAGATGGTTTTCCAACTCTCTGGCATACATCACAGGATCTGGTATACACTTTAGCATCTCTGTGTAAAGTAGGCCACCAAAGGCCAGCTCACAGAACCTTCTGTGCAGTTTATTTCCCTGCATAATGTCCTCCTGTGATGCCTTCATGAGATTCTGTGAGGATCAGTGGGTCCTCTGCCTCCATCACACATCTTCTCAATATCTCATCAGGTCCCATCTTATATAGCTGACTAGCTATCAATGAAAATTCTGCAGCGCGCACCACTAGCCATTTCTTTTGGGAAATTGTATACTCACTTGGATCCATTCCTATTGATAGGAACTGGAATATGTCTATGAAGTGGTCATCCATCTTCCTAATGGTGAGCAACTATGCATCCGGTAGGGTATTCTCTAGACTGGTGGGTTCTTCGCCATGTTCCAACCTCGACAGGTGGTTGGGTCCCTTGTTCATTCTTCCTAGCTTAACTATGATCTCAAAATCATATTCTTGAAATAGGAGAAGCCATCTACATATTCGCCCCCAAAACACTGGCTTGTTAACTAGGTACTTTAGTGCAGAGTGATAAGTAAACATTTTAAAGTGTCCTCCTAGTAAGTAATGGCATAATTTTTGTAGCACGTACACCATGGCTAATCCTTCTCTCTTTGTAGTAGTGTAGTTGATTTCAGCTGGAAAATGCTGATGCATGGTCGATCTCCCCTTATCCAGGTTGTGCCAATACTGCTCCTAATGCAATAGAAGATGCATCTACATGCACATGAAATTATCTATTCCAGTTTGGAAAGACCAGAATGGGAATAGTCACCATATTTTGTTTTAGTGTGTCGAAGCTATGCTGGCATTTGTCTGTCCAAAAAAAATAACAGTCTTTATTTAATAACTTCTCCATTGGCGCAGTAACCTGAGCATATCCTTTGATAAATTTTACGTAATAGCCAATATGTCCTAGCACAGTGCGTAGTTTTCTAACTAAAGTAGGAGGTGGTAAGTCGACTATAATTTCATTTTTTGATGGATCAACCAACAATCCTTACTTGCATATAATATGTCCTAATAATACTCCAAATGGTGAGAATAATATGCACTTCTTCAAGTTTAAATCAATTTTACACTGCCTGCATTTGTCCAACATTAGTCTTAGACATTCAATATGATTTTTTAGCAACTAAAAATAATCCAGTCATCAAAATAGGCTTCTAAAAACTTATGCAAAAATTCTTTGAGCTCGTTGACCACCACCTTGGAGAACATGGATGGGGCATTCTTCAGTCCAAATGGCATCACTATGTATTGGTAAGATCCCCATTCTGTGAAAAATGTGGTCTTGTGGCAGTCCTCCTTGGCAATCCGGATCTGATGGTATCCTGAAAATCTATCTGTAAAAGAATATACTTCCTGGCCTCCCACGTTATCCAACACTTTGTCTGTGGATGGTGTAGAGAAAGGATCATGCAAACAAACATCATTCAGCTTCCTGAGATCTATGCAGATACTGATCTCACCTATCTTCTTGTCTTTCACTACCATAGGGATGATTCACTCCGACTCTTCAACAGGTTCAATAATCCCTGCTTCTAACATTCTATCAAGCCCAATCTTCACTTTTTCCTTATATTTTGGGTTCAATATGTAGGGTCTTTTATTGACTTTATTCACATCTAGTTTCAAAGGTATTCTCATCTCTCCCATAGTTCCTTTGATACCCTTCATATCAATGAACTTGGTCATAAACAAGTCCTGATACTCGTGCAATAATTCTGTAATTTTTTCAATGGTAGAAACATCCCAGTAATCTCTGACATTGGCAAGCTTCGGTGTCTCCTCTGTCCCAATATTGACTTTCTTTATCTTGATTAGTTGTACAATGAATGGAATCTCAACTCTTGGTCCTTCCACATCCCTGTGGCCTTCTGTCTCATCAATGTTTACCTTTCTTGGATCATCATCTGCGTTGGCATTAATGTTTTAACATCCTTGCAGTTTCTAGAATGGCACAATCCATTCGTCCTCTTCTTTCTCCAAAGGGAGGCTATATGCCTTCTTAAATAATTTATGCCTCACAATCTATAGTGCTTGATCTACTGAAGGAAATTCACTTTCAAACAAAAAGGTGGTTACAAAATTTTGAAGCATACCTTCCCAATCTGCAGTGATGAGGCGCAACTCCGCTTGAAGGTACCAGTTAATAAGGGTCATGTCTAGCGTGCTAATGAATCTGTGTACCCATTTTTCTCAAGGAATGTCACTCCAGGCTTCTTCATAGCTTCGCACATGGTCCTTTGGGCAAATTTGACCTGTGTACCTCACTTCGCAGCTTCCTACTTGTACTGAGAACCGCGTTGTCATCAAGGTTCGACATTGTGTCCAGTCTGTAATATTGATTTTGTGCATCCCCCACTATTTTCCCGGTTTAGCTTTTAGGGCCTCATCCATAGCCAAAAACCTTTGTTGTGCTGGTACACTTGTTTCAAAATCTGAGAGGAAGGCTTCTAGAGGGTTCAGACCATCAAAGGTAGGCAGGTTACTTATTGTTGTACCAATCCAATGAACTTCTCTGGTCAATTGAGAACATCTCCTTGTGGATACTTCATACATCTGGTTCTACTAGTTCTCCAACGCTTCTTCTAAATCTAATGAACATGCATTGTCACTTCACCAACTTAGATTTCCATCAGCAGTAGGGTTGATATAATCCTACTGTCTGACTGTTAATTTATATATGTTCTCCAGCTCATATGCGTGGTCTTCTTCTCTGATGGGATCTGTATATCACAGAACCTCATTTGGATCTAAGGGTGCAATGACCCTAAGGCCAGATCTTTCAAATGTCATGCATCTTTTCTTTAAATCAACAACAGTAGAATTGTCGAAGGCCCAATCAATTCCTAGAAATGCAGGGTAAGGGAAACTATCATCAACAATTTTAATTACCTCAAAATCTGCAAAGGTCCTAACTCCGTTGATGTCCACAGGGACATGCTCCAATCATCCAAATGGGTTGACAACTTGCTGATTAGCCATTCTAATCCTAATAGGGGAATAAATCAACTTTGGTTTTCCCATTAGTGCCCAAGTTTTCTTCGTCATGACATTGACCTCCGACCCTAAGTCGAGGACCACACAGTCTATATCATACTCTCCTATTTGAGCATTCAAATGTAATTCTTTGTTTGTTCTTCTCTTTTTACCAATCTGGTGTACTGACCTATTCAGTAAGGTGTCTACCTTTCCTAGCTCATACTTCTTGATTAGGTTTTGTAAATCTTGCACAACATTCTCATCCCGAATTAACTTAAGACAAGTGTACAAAAATTTGATGAGTTTACTTACCTCTTTTCCTTCTTTCGGTGAACCTGATTGATCAAATGCCTGAGGAATTCCATACTCTTTTATTTTTGGTTGCATTTTATATGAGGATCCTTGGTTCCCCTTGAACTCCTGTCTTGATTCCTCGAAGATTTGTGTTTCTTTCATTGCATCAAAAGCTTGAGTCTTCTCCACATCTTTCCAAATACCTGACTCTTCTGTGATATTTCTTTGGATTGTTCTATCTACTCCTATAGCAACGCCTCCTCAAGTAATAACAATGACTCTAGGGTTTGTTCCATGCATTTTGGCATATATCAGTTGCACTTGTGGGTTCTGCTGGGGTCCTCGTCTTTCCTGAAGCTTAACCAGAAGCACAAGGAATTCTTCTATGACATGCTCGAAAGAGTTACAATAATTGCAGGTTATGCAAGGATTCTGACAATCCCTTGCTAAGTGTCATGGCTGCGCATAGTTATAACAGATTATTTGTCCTCCATCTTGACCCATACCTCCTCCTCCTCCTCCTCCTTTGTATCCACCGTGAGGATTGAATTTTCCTCTCCCTGGAGAGTTGTACTATGTAGTGTTTCCTTCTTGATGTACTTCACCTTGAATCTTGTATATGTCCCTAGACCTCTCATGCATGAGATCGTAAGCTCTACAATATCTATCATCATGCCCCACTGATTTATAGAATGTGAAATACAAGTTTGTGGGTGTCTGAACATACTTCTGCATGTAATAGCACTCACTCGGGTGATGTCGATTTTTGCATACATTGCACTAGGGCATGTTAACTTTCTTCAAGGGGATCAATGCTCCTGAGGCCAAAATACTCATGAAATAAGGGACAATGTTCCTTATCATGACCTTCAGATATGCATCTTACACACCAGATATCTTCTCTTTTGTCCTTCCCCTTGTCATTCTTCATATCCTCGACTTACAGAGACAAACTAGTCAGTTGGATCAAGATTTGGCTCATGCCCTAGCTAGATTCTCCCATAGGTGTTGATTCAATATTCATGGCAATATCCAAATTTTCTACCTGTGATGCAATCTTTTTCTATATCAGAGGGACTCTGATGTGTGGTAACGACGCCATGATGAACCATTCTTTGTTTTGTTCATGGGGGATCTAAAAAGTTAATCGACCTGTTAGGGTCTTGAATCTTTGGTCGAACTCCCAAACAGGTTCTGCTACCTTTTGTTTGATCTCTTTTAGCTCTGTAATACATTGTGCCTTTGACTTAGTTTACTTAAACTCTACAATAAACACATTCTTGATCTCTTTCAATGGCTTAGGCTGCACCAATCCTTTGACAAGTTTCATGTACCAGCTCAGTGCGTAGTCCCTTAGCGTAGTGTTGAACTGGGTTCTCTTGATGGCTTCATCAGTGATACTTTTAATATTCCACACAGCCTCACACAGGAACCAGTGTTGATCAGGATCCTTAGATCCATATCCCCTGAAGATAGGGAGCCTCATCTCATTTTCCATAGAGTTTCCTAGGCTTCTTGTCTGAGTATAGGCTGATTTGCTAGTAACAACACTCTAAAGACTCTGGTGGTTCTAACTGCTTGGTGCTATTGAAACAAAAAGAGAGTTAATGTTACTTACTTCAATAATATACGTAGTTCCTGAGGTTTCTGGCTCACTTTGGCGAAGTTATTTAGCTTCCCCTTCTTTCGTTTTGGTGGGTTTTGAATGTTTTTCGTCGGTTAGATCTACCTCTTCTCCACTGTAGAAACCCTCTTCTCTGTAGTTTTTATTAAACAGGTTCTCAAGGTTAACCCCTCTAAATAATCTTCCACTGTGTGTATGTCCATCTTCTGTGTCATTGTCGCTATATAAATTTCTGAACATTATCCTTTTCAGGTCTAGCCAATCTACTGTATCTTCAAGACGTTCTTTTCATGAAACAACATATTGATTTTCAGCTTCCGAAAGTGCACAAATTTTCCTCTGGGTCCTTTGAAAAAGTATATCTCAGCTTAGCTATATGATTCTACCCCATCAACAACAAATTCGGTGATATACCCTCCAATGGTACTATGAAACCAATGATCTACTGTTCTGGATACAACATTGTCAATTCTCTTGACCTTCTAGATCAGTGCTAGTGTCCAAACCACCAGAGGTATAGATATAATCTCGATATGGGTATCGAATAACCTAGCCAACCACTCAAACAACTCCTCCTAGATTCCTCCAAAGAATATCTCGTGAATGTTGGTGAGGATGTATCTTTGTAGACAATATTCAGTACTCAGTTTAGGGTTCTTGTTTTGGGCTTCAATGAAGTCCCTCTCTTGATCCTCTATCCACTTTTGAATCTCTTTCTTTGATGGGAACCTCCTTGACATTCCCTTAAAAGGATTTCAGTCTGGGCAATGGAACCCTTTGTTGACATAGGGGCAGACCCAAGGCTCACTCTAAGAGCATACCAACAAGCCCTAGCTACTGGTCCTTTTGACAACACCTATGAAGCAACTAAGAGGGGGTTTGCAGGAAAAAGATGTCTACAACCAGGGGAATATCAAGTGGAACTAATACAACGATAATGAAACATTCATATATCTCTTATCAACTAGATCTACTTTGCGCAGCCATAAATCCAATATAACACAATAATGCAAATTACAGTATAACAATGACAAAGATCCAGGCATCAATCACACATATGACACAAAATATACGTGGTTCACCCTCTATCTAGGGCTATGTCCATAGAACTATGCTTGTGATATATTAAGATAAAGATTACAGTTCTAATATGCGCTCTTAATAAACAGATCTTCTCTCTTCTTCTCTTGTCTCCCACCTTCCTTCATACCCACCTGCAGAACTTGATCTTTGCATCCAGCCGAAGATCTTACAATACCAGGAGGATCTCACTTTCAACACTCCTCTCTCTCATGCTACAATAATATCTTAACCAATAATAATCAATATCAATACCCAACACTAGTACTGACCTGACCTAGGTCCTCTCGACCTCTGTTTATACATTATAGTCCCTCACCGACAACCTTAGGTCAAAATCTAGGTGTCAAAACCCTAATTACCCAAAGCCCTAGGTGTCTCAAACCCTAGGTAAACTTGATTTTCCTTTTCAGGGCTTTGCCAACCTGTCTTTCCTCCCTTCTTGCGTCGTGCTCCAAAGCATCCAATGGTGGCTTTCTCTTCTTGTTGAGTTGTCCTCGATCTATCTTCCTTGTTGATCTGTCATCCTCAATATCCTCATCCAATGACTTGCTTATCCGTACTTCGCTTTGGCTTTTCTGCTCTTTTTCTTACTTCGACCCAGTGACAGTCACTATGTCTCCCACACAGTTTGAGTTTGACCTTTTCTTCCTTGATCTTCTCTTCCTTCCCTAACCAAGGGCCAACAGTATTTGAACTCTTGACCTCTATAAACCTTACCCAATCCTTTGTTACCAATGCGCCATACAAATGTTAGTTAACCATATTGAGCACCAAACTTATTTGAGTTCATGTATTGTAATGGGTGGCAACAAAAAGAGTCGAGCGCCTAATCCCTCGACCCATATTTTTATTGATGTATAATATAATTGTAACCGTAATATTTACGGAGGGTTTAAAATATATTCCACACACACACACACACACACACACACACATATATATATATATATATAACAACCACTATATCTTATCTTATAACCAAAAATGAGGTTTGCATATGATTGAACCCGTGACCTCATCCATGCGAACCAAATTCCTTAACCATCACATCAAAGGTGCCTCATGTTAAGGAAATGTCCATGACATTGTATTTAATGTCGACCAAAGAATCCATAAGGGAGTTAAGGGCCCACAACCTATTTAATGGGTGTGTGAACCGAGGATGGGACAAAGACTCATTAATATGCAAAGTATTGTCTTGAAGTTTGTGCTAAGGGAAATAGGGCTTTGAGGTTACATCGTAAAGAATGTTGAGAGGTCCCTTGACAAAAATTTAAGAACTTTATATTCATTTTTCATGATTTTTCGCAAGGAATCTAATGGTGCACTATGTTTTTCGGTTTGAAAATTGCAAAAAAAGGTCATTTTAAAACACAAGCATTTGAGCATTAATAAAGAGGTATCTATTGGAAGCGAACCCAAAGACGTAGCCCAAATTGGGTGAACTCCATTATCGAACTTGTGTATGTGATATTATCATTGTTGTTCATTTTGTGCTCAATTATTTGTAAGTATTTTATCATTAAAGTGTATTTGGTTAGATAAGTATTTCACATGTAAATTGAAAATAGTCAAGTGATAATTATTATTTCAAAGATCAAGTAGATGTTTATATGTATTTAAAAACTAATCAACATTTAAGGATTTTTTGGATAAATATTGTGTGAAAATTTAATCTGAAATTCAAACAAGTGAAGAAGAAAATAGTTAAATGTACTTGGTAATTCCCAAGGATCATATGGATACAAGTCTAAAGTCGATATAATTTTATTGAAGTTCAGTGGGTGGCTTGCTTGGATCCTTTTCTTCAGATAGAATCCCAACATATCCTCTTTTGTTGGATATAATATTAAGCCTGGAAGGGTCATTAAGTCTCCCTACACAATCCCATTTATGCATGTTTTTTGAGCATGGCCATTTGATCTATTCTAAACAACCACTCATACAAATTTCCTCACAAAGAAGCACCACTAGATAAGTTAGATTTTTTTTTTATATATACACAGTTTTTTGTATGTGATGCAGGAGCATCGCTCACTAAATCAAGCGAGCCAGCGCGTGGGGGCAAAGGAACAACTGGAGAGCGCCAGCATTCAAATTTTGGGAACATTGAACTTGACTGCGCCAAACATTAATATCTGATGTGAT
>JZKD02S0296571.1:119780-135315 GCA_000966675.3 Picea glauca | reverse complement strand
TTTCTTTCTGAGAATGTTCACCAAACTTTTGTTAGAAGACTCAGCTAACCCATTTCACTGTGGGTAATAAGCCATCGAGTGTCCCAAAGTAATATGATATTGATTACAAAAATCTATGAGCCTTTTGGATCTGAAAGCCACTGCATTACCAATTATAATTTTTCCGGGGCATCCAAAACGAGACAAAATGTTAGCTTCTAAAAACTTGATGATGACAGAGTCAGTAGCTTGTCTGCATGGTATAACCACGATCCACTTGGTGAAGTAGTCTGTGGCAGTGAGGATCCATTTATGTTGGCCCGAAGAGGGAGGATGTATTTCACCAATGAAGTCTAGCACCCACTGTTGGAAAGGAGATTCAACAAAGATGGGTTTCATTGGGAGTGGCAGAAGCTTCCTTTTCCCTTCAAAAATATGACACTGGTGGAAAGAAGTAACCTTCTAGTGAACATCAACAAACAGAGTCGGGCAATAAAAGATAGCTCTCATAATCTTGTTAGCCGTGGTCTTCCAGCTCAGGTGTCGACCACAGTCTCCTGCATGGAAATATTGAAGAACTTTGTTAGCTTCATCTTTTAACAAACAATTAAGTAAGATACCAGCAGGATATTTCCAATAGAAATTGCCTTCCAGAATACAAAGATCAATGCTTTCAATTTAATAAATCTAGCTTTGGTCTTAGTCAAACCTAGAGGAGCCTATAAATTGTGGAGTACAAAAATGAGGTCTGCATACCAAGGGGAATTTAAGAATGCCTCTTTTATGTTTGTAGTCGCCTGCTCTTCTGGTCCATCTATTGCAGCCAAAAAGTTAATATCTAAAGCATGGAAATTAGACTTAGCCATCAGTTTGGCCAAACCCTGTCCTTTGATTAGTTTAGTAGGTTTTATCTCAATGTCATATTCCAGAATGACCGCAATCCATTTTCCTCTTCTGCCATCCAGATTATCCCGGGTCAAAATATCTTTAACCACTGTGTTTAGGATGTTTACAATTTTGTGAGAATGGATAATATAGAACCTAAAATATTTTATAGCCTTTACCAGGGTGAAGACTTGTTTCTCCATAATGTTATAATTCAACGCTGTGTCTCTTAAAGATTAGCTGAAAAAGGCTATGTGTTGCTCGTTCCCTTCACTATTTTTCTGCAACAATACTACTGCTATAGTTTGCTAAGATGAGAAAGAGAAAATATAAAAGTCTTTGGTATAGTCTGGGCTAATCAGACCTAGAGCTTGGGTGAGAGTATGTTTTACTTGCTCAAATTACTATTTGGACTCGGTGTTCCATTTGATTTTTTTGTCCTTTTTCAACATATTGGTAATATTCTTGAGAAGCTCGATCAAGTTTGGTATGAATCTTCTAAGGAAATTTATTTTTCCAATGAAAGATTGAAGTTCTTTGATGTTCCTAGGGTGTTCCACCTTATGGATAGCTTCTATCTTGCTGGGATCTATTTTAATTCCTTCTTTTGAGATTATGTGTCCCAACAGTTTACCTTCCTCTAACTCGAAAAGGCTTTTCTTAGGATTTAATGAAATCCCAAAGTTTCTGCACTTCTCAAACACAAGTCTGATGTGGAGAAAATGTTCTTCTTTGGATTTGGAGTAAAAAGTTACATCATCTAGATAAATGACTATAAATTTCCCAGTCTCATCCACAAAGGAAATATCCATTGCTCTTTGGAAAGTAGCTCCAGCGTTCATCAGACCGAAAGGCATCTTCACATACATGAAGGTACCCCAGGGTGTGGTAAAAGTTGTCTTCTCTTGATCTTCCAGGTGGACCAGGACTTGGTTGTAACTAGAGAAACCGTCCAGTAAGGAGATCCTACTAGATCTGACCACCCTTTGTAAAATATGGTCCATTTTGGGTAAAGGGTAATTGTCTTTGAGGGAGAGTTTGTTCAAATTTCTGAAATCTATATAGAGCCTGATCTGGCCAGTTTTTTTCCTAGTCGGAACTAGATTAGAAACCCATTTGGAAAACCTCAAGGGGACTATAATCTTGGCATCATGCATCTTCTTGATTTCTTTCTCTATCAGAGGAAGAAACTTGGGATTAATTTTCCTAAGTTTATGTCTGAATGGTTTATGTTCTTCTTTATGGGAATCTGGTGCTATATGATGCTTGCGTCATAGGATTTTAAGTCCTCATAGCCCCAGGTGAAAACATCTATATATTCCTTAAAAAGTTCAATGTATTTGTTTTTTTTCTTTGGTGGCAGTGATTTAGATAGTTTTATCATTTTTGGGTTTTCTTCTGTTCTTGTGTTATAGTCTTCAACCTCTTTACCGCTAGCTTCAATTTTTGTTTTTTTGGCTACATCATTAAAATCAAACAAGCTTTCCAATGGAACTAAACCTCTAGGTAACACATTATTTTTCAACTACAGGATACGAGAATCTACATCATTTTCATTGATTTCTTCAGCATCTATTGTATTTACACTACCATTCTCAAAAATAGATTTGTTTACAACTTCTTCATCCTGTTCTAAATCTATGTTCATACATTTAAAATCATTTTTACATTGCAGGAAATCTTCAATTTGATCGTCATTTCTAAATACCTGCCAATATCTAATGTTGTCAGGAATGGTGGGTTTGCACTTCACCTCCACTGTGTACTTGTGAGTGGGACTAAAAGGGATTTTACAGGTAGCTACTGACGTGGCTAGTCTGTCTACAAGTATATTTTGTCCTGTAGGCATCACCTGCAAATCAACCTCAGTAAAGCATTGGAGAGCATCTAAAAAAGTATTTCCATAGGCTCTAATTCTGGGATGTTTTGTTTCATACTCACCTTTGATTTGCTTGATAATTAATTCAAAATCACCCCTTACCATTATCAGCTTAGCACCAAATTTCTTCAATAATTTTAGGCCGAGCATTAAAGCCTCATACTCGGCTATGTTGTTAGTACATTGAAATTTCAATTTATAGGAATGATTCTTGGAGTACTTTGATATGTGGTTATGCATCCACACTTCGACTCCAGCTCCTTCTTTACTCACAACACCATCGAAGTCCATGCTCCAAAAGTCTGTTGGAAGTTCCTCATTTTCTTCAACCATGGGGTTTCTTACTTCGAAAATAGCTTTATCATCCTTTGGATTAGGTGCATCATCTTCCAGTTGTGTGATTTGTTCTTCAAGATCGCCATCATTATATAGAATAAAAGAATCCATGTAAGAGTGTGTGGAATATAGTGGGTAATTGTGCGGATTTTCCTGACTACTGACCATATACTTCATCAGTGTTTCTCTGTAAAGTCTTCTCTATTGACCGAAAACTGGAATGGTGGTGTAGGACATATCTAGCTTCAAGGTTCCTCTCAATTTAGCTCCCTAATACCTTGACAGTAACATACCATACTTGGGAGGAATATCTGTAATGATGATATCCATCACCAAACTCTTCATTAGGATTTGAGACAAGGTGATGCATAGATCTTTAATAAGTCCTATACATTTAACTTTGCTGGAGCCAAAAGAATGCAAATCTTTGTAGGGTCTGGTAACCTCGATTCCCAACTTTTCCATCATGGCATTGGGCATTAGAATGTGAGAGGCACCCGAATTCAGCATAGCATTGTGTAATATCAGATCATGGATGTTTAGGTTGATGTAGAAAGGGGCCACGACACCATTATCAGTTTTACCATCAACTTCAGGACCAAACAGGAGCTCGAGTCGGTCATAGACAAGGTTTACTGTGTCAGAGTGGTGTACATATCCAACATTCAAGGCTTTAGTACCCATATCAGGTTTAATGCTTAAATATTTTATCACTTGAGACCTGTAGGCATTGTTGTTCATCAGCTGAGAGAGGGGAATAAGAATCTTTAATTTCGCTAGTTCCCCTTCAAGGATGAAAGGAGCGATGGTTTTGTTTAAGCTTTGTACTTCTGATTTATCGATAGGAATTTTGTGGGGTGCACCTATTTGAATGGTTGATGAAACTTCTGGCCGACTTGTTCTCTTAAGGATTTCTGGATTTTTTTGGGCAAGAGATTCAATGTCATTCTACCCAAGGACTTTCTTGAGAAGGTTTTCTAAGGTTTTCTTGGTTTCAACAGCCTTCTTCGAAGAATTCTCATTAGTATTCCTACTCCTCGGGTTATATTGCCTGTGAACCTCCATTATAGCATTCTCAAAGGCTTGTTGTTCTTTTTTCTCAGCTTCCTCATTCACCTTTGTTTACGAAAGGAGAAAGATTTTGTTAAATTAAA
Source organism: Picea glauca (assembly GCA_000966675.3). NCBI lineage: Eukaryota > Viridiplantae > Streptophyta > Pinopsida > Pinales > Pinaceae > Picea > Picea glauca. The sequence goes on along the minus strand of JZKD02S0296571.1, from coordinate 131,082 downwards.
TATTAGTTTATAATGGTCAATTAGAAATTAGACTTAAGCATTAATAAAGTCAAAGTCACTTTAGGTTAATTTATTTTCTTTTAGGTCAGATATTTTCTTTTAGGTTATATTTTAACTTTATCCCACATTCATAAAGTGGTTTGACTCTACTTGATTGTAACCTATATAAGAAAGATATCTTCTCTCTTATTTCATTGATTGAATAAAGACAGATAACCTTATTCAAGTTATCTTGGTTTCAGTGTGTTCTCGATTTCCCTTACATGGTATCAGAGTGAGGTTAGTGCCACAGAGTCTGGGAGTGCGTGAAGACCTAGGGACTGCTGTCAGCAATGACGGATCGAGGGATCGCCAACATATCACACTCAAGGAGCCGAAAGGGTTTCGGATCAACCAGAGCCAGGTTCATTTGATTTTTCAGTTTTAAAAGCCAGATTGTTCTGTTCTTACCCAGATTGGTGCCCAGATTCGAAGATATGGTGTTTTGTTTACTGCTAATTTCTTGAGTTAGAAGATTTGAGGAGAAATTAATTGATTTGGAGCTAGTTGAGGGAAGATTGCAGGTATTTTTCCATTATTTATCTGCTAAGTTCAATATTTTATGATCATCTATGGATACATTGACCAACATCATGTTGCAAGGCAACCAAAATTTATCTGGGAAGAACTACAATACCTGGAAGAAACACATGTTGGCCATTTTTGCGTACTGGTGCCTGTCAGATGTTGTTCTGGTAACAAGTCCTCGTCCCATGGTTGTAGGTAAAGACCAGGACAAGTTTGATGGCCAAGACAGAGAGGCCATGATGCTGATCAAATTTTCCATGATAGATGAGATGCTACCTAAGGTTCAGAATGGGAAGACTGTTGCAGTGATCTGGAAACAATTGAAAGAGACCCATGAGATTTCAAATAAGGGTCGAGCATTATTTTTAAAGAATATTTTGTTCTCAATCAAGATGAGTGAGGGTGACTCTCTCCAAGAGAACTTACTCAAGATCAAGGACATCCGAGAGCAGTTGGAGGCCATTGGTTAGAATATGGCAGAAGAGGACATGGTGGTGATCACGCTGAACAACTTTCCAAGGTCCTACGAGCACTTCATTGAGACCCTAAACATCACAGCTACAGATGTTGACCTGAAGTTTGGAGAGCTATCTAATAAGCTCTTGCAGCAGGACAGGTGGAAGAAGCAGTTTGGAAGAAACAGTGAGACAGAGGGTTCAGAGCTGGCCTTTGCAGCCAAAGCTAAAGGCAAAGGAAAATGAACAAGGAAACTTGGTCCAGGAAATGATGAGGATGCCACCAAAATCCTGAAGACCATCACTTGTCATTATTGTGGAAAGACTAGCCATATGAAGAAGCACTGCGGAAAGCAGTTGGTAGATCAGAAGCACAACCATGGAGGGTCTCAATAGAAGGCCCATGTCGCAGAGCACACAGAGGAGAAGGAGGAAGCCTTCTATGCCTTTATGGGTTGTACACAAGAAAATCAGTCCAATTCATCTGCTTGGTTTGTTGATTCAGGAACATCCAGGCATTTCACCAATCAGAAATATTGGTTCACAGAGTTTACACCTAGTCCATCCAAAGACTCAGTGATCTTCGGTGGAGGCGAGGAGTATAATACAGTTGGCAAGGGGAATGCTCAGATTTCCTTCAGAGGAAAGATGATTATGTTTCTCAACGTCCACTATGTTCCAGGTATGGAGCTTAATATTCTCTCAGTTAGTCATATTATGAGGCACTCTCCTCACTTGGATGTCAACTTTAGCAATCACAAGTGCTATATTGTTGACAAGAATACCAAGAATATCATTACTCTTGGTGTGGAGGACCATGGTCTATTTAGATTGGTGGATATTGGGTAGGGCAAAGAGCATGCACTAGCAGCGATGAGTGAATCAGAAATATGCACACTATGGCATCAGAGTTATGGGCACCTCAATTTTAACTACCTCTCTCAGTTGGAACAAGAGAAACTGGTAGATGGACTTCAATGAACACGACATCAATCACTGGTGCCAGGTATTTACTTCTGTTTGTTGATGATTTCAGTAGGAAAATGTGGGTGTATTTTTTGAAGTTGAAGTCTGATGTGTTTAAAGAATTTCAAAACTTTAAAGCATTAGTCAAGAATGAGTCAGGTTGTCATATTACCTCTCTTAGATCTAATAATGGTGGAGAATTTTGCTGCAAAGAATTCAATAATTTTTGTGCTAAACATGGGATCAAGAGACAATACACCACACCCTATACTCTACAATAGAATGGGGTGGTTGAAAGGTGAAACTGAACTATCACAGAGATGTGCAAATGTATGTTGCAGAACAGGTGTGTTCCTAACAGGTTTTGGGTAGAGGCCATGTTCATAGCAGTGTACTTGCTGAATAGATCTCCAACGATGGTGGTAAAGTAGGAGTCTCCAGAGGAAGCATGGTCTGGAAGAAATCCCAAAGTAAGTTACTTGAAGGTCTTTGGTTCTACTGCTTACACTTGGATTCTAGCTGTGAAATGAACCAAGTTAGATCTGAATAGTAAGAAGATGATGCTTACAGGGTACAATGACACCCATAAAGCTTACAGATTAGTTGATGTTGAAACTGATAAGGTGAGCTTTATCATAGATGTTGTTGTTGATGAGGAGGTTGGACCCTTCCATACTCCTCCCGCATTCAAAGTTACTGAGCAACCAGAAGTCATTGAAGATTCAAGTGTCAAGCTTCTGATAGCTCCACCTGAAGGGGGGAAAGATTCTGAGTATGATGATGAGGAGTCAGAAAAGTATGAGTCTCCTAGGTCAGACAGATCAATACATTCTGAAGCAGGAAGCCCAAGTCATGATGTCTATACTGACTTGGAAGCTAGGGATTCCAAAATACCCAAGTGGTGGCACAACACCATTCGAGATGTTTGGATAGGAGAGATGATAGAGGGAAGAGTAAAAAATAGACTGGCACAATCAAATTTTCTCTTATGGCCAATATTCAGGAGATCTATGAGCCTTAGTTATTCAAGGAAGCAAAAGGAAGACCTGAATGGGAAAAGGCCATGGAGGTCGAACATGAAAGTTTGATGAAAAATAAGACTTGGGATCTCACAGCTCTTCCATCAGGGAAGAAACCCATTGGATGCAAATGGGTGTACAAGGTCAAGTACAAGGAAGATGGTACAATTGACAAGAACAAAGAATGGTTAGTTGCAAAATGATTCTCTCAGCGAGAAGGCATTGACTATGAGGAAAATTTTTCTCCTACCACGAAGATGAGCACTATTCGTCTTGTTCTTGCCATGCCAGCACAGCGAGGCTGGAAGGTCCACCAGATGGACGTGAAAAGTGCCTTCCTCAATGGATATTTGAAGGAAGTGGTATACATGTGCCAATCAGAGGAGTTTCAGGTTACAGGGAAGGAGCATCTAGTTTTCAAACTAAAGAAGGATCTATATGGTCTGAAACAGGCACCGATGGCGTGGTACATCAAGATTGATAGGTATTTGGTTCAGCAAGGGTTCCAGCAGAGTCCTTCAGATTCCAACTTATATGTCAAAAGAGTTGGTAATGAGATCATTCTTCTGGTTGTTTATGTATATGATATCATTATTACAGGTAGTGAGGAAGATGCAATTAGATGGATCAAATCCAACATGAGCAAAGAATTTGATAGGACAGATCTAGGCCTCCTACACTATTGGTTGGGTGTAGAAGTTTGGAAAACAGGGAGCATCATTTTTTTCTCATAAGAAAAGTATGCCAGGAGTTTGCTGGATAAGTTCAGGATGGAGGATTGCAAAATCTCCTCTACACCTATGGAGAAAGGGCTGAAACTTTCAGCCAAGACTAACTCAAAGGTAGTCAGTGAGTCACTATACAGACAACTAGTAGGTAGCTAGATATATCTTTCAACCACTAGAGCTGATCTGAGTTTCGCTGTGAGCTTCATTTCCAGATTTATGAAAACGCTGAATGTAGAGCACTGGAAAGAAGCGAAGTGAGTGCTGAGATATGTGAAAGGGACACTTGAATTTGGTATTTTGTACAGTAGTAGCAAAGACCCGAGGTTGTGTGGGTATATAGATTCAGATTGGGTAGGTTTTGTTGATGATAGAAAATCCACTTCTGGATATGTCTTCAGCCTTGGCATGGGTGCAGTCACATGGACCAGCAAGAAACAACATGCAGTCTCCCTTTCATCGACATAAGCAGAGTATCGAGGAGCATTGAAAGGTGCATGCGAGGCAGTTTGGCTCAGGAGGATGTTATGAGATATGAAGATGCAACAGAGAGAGACTATACCCTTGTTCCATGACAATCAAGGGGTAATGAAACTTGCCAAGAATCCAGTCTTCCACGAGCGTACCAAACATGTTGATACACATTGTCACTTCGTCAGAGAGCTTGTAGAAGATGGAACTATTTAGCTGCAGTATTGTCCTATAGAGGATCAAACTGCAGACATTTTCACCAAGTCTTTGGGTCTCGAAAAACATGTAAAATTTCGAAAGAAACTTGGTGTAGTGAGTATATTGACCATTAAGGGAGGGTGTTAAATTAAATATTAGTTTATAATGGTCAATTAGAAATTAGACTTAGGCATTAATAAATTCAAAGTGAATTTAGGTTAATTTTATTTCTTTTAGGTGAGATATTTTCTTTTAGGTTATATTTTCACTTTATCCCACATTCATAAAATGGTTTGAATCTACTTGATTGTAACCTATATAAGAGATCTATTTTCTCTCCTATTTCATTTATTGAATAAAGACAAATAACCTTATTCAAGTTATCTTGGTTTTTGTGTGTGCTCGATTTCCATTACAGATTTCATGTTCTTCTTGTGTGAGGAAAATAGACTCATGATCACCCATTAGATTTATATGAGCATCATCAAACTCCTCAATAACTTCATCCCCATCATTAGCATAGTTTTCCTGTAGAGGTGGTCTAATATGCTCGTCAGGTCCCCATTGTTCCCGTTGATCCCTAGGATCTCTTTGTCTAATCTGGGGTGGATTTCTCCTAAAGTTTGGGTTTTCGATTTGAGGGGCAGCTTGGTTCTCCCTAGGTAGGTTTCTATCAATTATGGTGAGTCTCTCCATCATTTTCTCCATATATCTAGCTAGAGAATCTAATTTTGCATCAGATGAGGAAGTAGAAGGTTCTTCCTTGATATAGACCCTCTTTTCTGTTCTTTGCCTGGCCCTTCTAGCCAAAAGATTTACTTCTACACTGACGACACTTTTTTGCATGTCTTATAGAGTTGTTGCATTTCTTTCCCTTAATTGATACAACATGTCAGTGTCAAAACCATCAGGGAAATTTATTAATGCCAAACCTTGTGGTGGTTTAATTTTAGTTGGGATAGCATTGTATAGATTGTTGAAATGAGTGCAGTAATCCTGCACTGTTTCTCCTTAGTTCCTTTTGATGTTCTCATACTCTGACATGATTTGGAGAGGATTTTGCTTTACCTCCCAGCGGTCTAGGAAATTTTGATGGAAAACAATAATGTCAGTAATGGTAGCAACACGTAAAGTTTTGAACCACTTTTTCACATCTCTAATTAGGCTTTGTGCGAATAATCTCATCTGCACATAAACTTCATCTACTTCTTGCAAGTCAAAGTAATCGTTCATTTTGTCAACATGTTGTTGCACATTCAAGGGGTCAGTACTATCGAACTGTGGAAGTCTAGTTTGATAATATTGGGGCATGTCATGTAAAGGAGAAACCAATACCATCGGAGCATATCTTGCCACCATGATTGGTGGAGGAGGCTGAACAACAACCTTTGTGACAAGAGAGGAAATTCCTGAAGATATAGAGGATGAAGGGCTTGGAGGAATGGAATGACCTGGTGTAATTTTAGCAGAAACTGCAGCGATGGTTAAAACAGGAAGTTCGAAGGACTGCTGAAGATGGAGCTTGTCTAAGGCCTGACCAAGATTTGTGACTAGGTCTTCGAGCTTATCAGTCTTGGAGTGAAAACGTTGCTCAACTTTATTTCTAGGAGAAAGTATCTCAGGGGTCCTGGGCTGAAAAATGGTTTGGTCAAAAGGGTATCTCAGACTCAAGGTCTGGAAGAACAAATAACTTTTCTGGGATGGAAAAAGACCTTGGAAGTGGGCTGTTACTCCTCAAAATTTCTGCAGTGCTTTTCTTCCTGAGTAGTCTTTCGGGATTATCTATTACTTTTGCAGGTTCTGGGTCAGGATGAGATCTGGTAGAAGTTATTTTGGGAGCCAGAACTGTTGATTTTATTATACCTTTGGATATTTTGGTTATTATGCACAAACTTTAACAACCTGTGAACATTATTTCTAGGTAAAGGTTAGGGTTTGTGTTTTTTTCCAGAAATAAAGTCATATTTGTTCTAGGGGAAAGAAAACAAGGGGTGGAAAGTTTGTTTCAATTCTTCCCCAATATGGTCGCCATTTATGTTATCACTCTGTAAATTCCCAGAGGTTTTTATGAGATAAGAAGAAACTTATCAGAGGTAACCTTAACCAACCGCTTCGAAACTGGAAGCTAACCCTAGCAGTTTTAGAGAGGGATCTCTCTGTGAGTTCTAGATTCGTTTGAGTGTTCAAAGATTTTGGGCTAGTTAGAAAGAATATAACCGAGTTGTTTGTATTGTTTTTGAATGAAGTGGTTGAATATCAATTAAACTTCCCTTGGGCTATGGGGTCTATTTTTAAAAGATAGAAGTTAAATACAATGCTACAAGATTCGTTTCACAGGGCGAGATAGTGCTAATGCTGGATTCTTTAGAAATAAAAATGGTGTATTGATGAAAAGGCGAGATATCAGTTAAAACAAAAAAGCATTTAAGAATTTCTTTCTTATAACATCAGAGGAAAAACATTTAAATCTGTAAAAGATTAAGAACATAGTACACAATGGTAAATTTTGCAACTTTAACTTCCTTTAAAGATTAGATTTTAGAAAGACAATATGATAACTGAGAAAGAAAAAACTTGAACGCAGACAGGGGGAACTTCACCAACAATGGAAACCCAGTAATCTTGTGAAACTTCGCTTTGTATTACTGGAATAACTTCTTGATAAAAATTACAACAACTAGAGCTTGCTCGGGCATAAATATCAACAAACCTTCCTACTTCTAAGTGAAAAATATTTATAATAAAAGTTACAACGACCCTGTCATTAATGATCAGAACATGAAAGAGTCCGAGTCTAACTAACTAATATAACAAGATGTAGAAATGTAGTAAATGATGATGATGTGTTGAAAATCTCATGTTGATTTCAGGGAAGACCGTTGTTGAGTCATTCAGATGACTTAAAATGTATTGGACACTGGGTTGGACGCTGAGATGGATGCCGAGATGGATGATGCTTTACCTTTACTGAATAAAATCACACAACTCATCCCATATCTATGTGCTTGGGATGGTAACTTTCAATAACTGGCGGTAAACTTTGTCCATCTCGGTGTATTTAGCAAAAGTCGACTTGATGATGAAGACATACTTGATCTCGTGTTGAATGTTGAGGTCATGCTACAAAGTCTCCAAGAATGCTTTTCTCGTGCTGCTGCCCTGTATCCTTGAAAACTTGGAACTGTCTTTGGCCACGATGGCAATCCTTTTCTTGTAATCGGATAGAGTCATTAGTTTATCATTTAGGACATGTAGATTAGGAAGACCCTTTTTCTGTAAGGCTTCAATCTTGCTAAAAAATCTTTGAACTCCAATGTCCATGTTCTGAGCCTTTTCCTCCAACTGTAACATCAATCCCCTTTTAGTCAATACTCTTTTTACCTCGAGGATAGTCTTTGTTCTATCTTCGACTTTCAATTCTTCCAGCTCTTCTTTGGTTTTGCAGTTCAAAAACTTGATGATCTCGTTAGCCACTGAGGGCATCTCACCCAGCTTTATTCTTATCCTGTCAATGGCTTGCCTACTCTTTAACACTAGATCATGTTGCTCGAACATGTTTTGCACCATGGGCCAAATTTCATTTATGTATTTTGCAATATCTGTCCATATGTTTTCCTTAGCCTCTATTATTATCTTGCCTACTAGCATTTGTTTCTGGAGCTGTTGTATTTCATGCTTGAGTTTCTCTGACACCAGTCTCTCAACATTGTATCTTGTTTGGAAAGACAACTTGAGTTCATGTAGATTTTAAATCTCTATTTTCAACCTATTGATCTCTATTCCCTGTAGAGTCATTTCCTCCATGGATTTTGCTAACTCCAAAGTTATTTCCAATGCTGTCAATAGGGATGCTGATGGAATTTCTGCTATAGTGGTTGTTGGAACTGTTGTTGTACTCACTTATGCAATGGGAACTACACTCAATGGAATGACTTCCATTGGTGTCATTTTTTCCTTTGCTTTCAATAATTTTTCCAACTCTATCTCCATTTCTCTAAGCTGTGCATTCTACTGCATGATAAGCTTCAACAATTCTTCTTTCTCATTTTCTTCTTCGGCTACCTCTTTATCTTGTGAATCCTGTGTTGATAGCAATTTCAATTGTTTTCTCGAAGATGTAATGTCATCATTCTTTTTCTTCAACATTTCCTCTGCTGCTTTAACATTCAAGGGATCATACCCGATCTTGAGCACCAACTCCTCTAATAATTTTATTCTATTATCCTTTGCAAAAGAGGATATCTTCTCCAACTTCAATTGGGTCTGAACATTGCTTAAAGAAACTTGTAACTTTGATGTTGTAGCGGAAGCATGTGCTAATGTGGAGAAAACCATTTCTCCAGTATGTCTGTGCCATTCCATCTGATCAACTAGATGTACTTGTTTGGTGTCAAAAACAATAGTTGACCTCTTGTAATTAGTGATTTCTTTGGGTTGAGGCACATGTGCTTGCAGAAATGCAAGATGCATTCTTCCTTTCTTTGTGTCAAATGCTAGAAATAGTTTGTGTTGTTCTGTGGAAGTTTGCTTCCAAAACTGAAAGTAGGTGTTATTGGTAAATGTTTGGTTCTTCTTTTTAATCGTTTGATATTTTTAAAAAATGATTAGGGGTACAGAACCTTGTGAAGTTTGGGTAGTGGTAACTATTTTTGTCTTCTTATTCTTCAAAGAATTTGACACCACCTACTGTCTTCTCTCAATCACTATGGAAGAGTAGGGATCTTCCTCACCAGACATGTGAGTAGCATGAGTGGTTTTGGGTTTCTTGTTGTATACCCATAATTCTTCTGCTGATACCTCAGTGATTGAAGGTGAATCATCCTTTCTTGGTATTTTTTCCTTGGGTGCCCTTGGAGTGGTAGTTAGTGAGATAGATACTGAAAGAGATTCATGTGGCTCTGTATATACCAGAGTATTTACTTCCCATTCTGTCTGGTTCACATATTTTTTGATTTCTGGCTTCAGGGTGTGATCATAGGGTGAACTTTTGTTCTTGGACCTAATCTCTGCAATAATCCCACTAGGGTCATATCTCCAAATAAAACTAGTGTTGAATTTCATCTCCTTCAATAATTTGTCTGCCTCTTCCCCAACAGCTCGACTGTTGCAGATAAATGGGCATATTTGTCCTTTGATCCACATCTATTGTTTTTTCTTCAGAGACATAAAATGGATGTCATCTGAGTTTATAATCTACGAACATATTCCAGTGCGAATATTCGAATAGGCACATACTTAGGCAACTTGTATAGAGCTAGTTCACACCCATACACTTTGATTTCTGTGTGATTCTAGTATAGAAACCAATCTCCAGTATTTTCCATATCTGAAAGGTGTAGAACTCTTTGAATTTATTCATTTATTCTCGTCTCAGGTCTTCCACTAAGAATGCCTACAACTGGATGATAAAACAATTCAATGAATTGTTTAAAAGTGAACTCAATGGAGTTTCTCCTGAGCAGCGACATCCATAATGTGACTGCTTGAGGTTTTCCTTCCTTGTCCATCTTTTGCATTGAGAAAGAGAACTTATCCACTTGAAAAAAGATGAACATGTAAGCCAGGATGGATGAGTACCAGAACATGCCCTCTATGGTGAACTGTGAAAACTACTCATGAATATTCTCCGCCAAAAAAGTGTTGTAGTCGAACTGAGTGGTGGATTTTTCCTCGGTAGAGAAAATTGACAGAAAACCCAATATAGGCTCATCCACCCATGCATCTGAAAAATACCCAAGCAGAAAACAAAGTGATGAAATGACTTGGTTTCCCTTTTCTAAGAACAGGGAGGAAGGATAGGGGGGATTTGATTTGGGGAACTGAGCATACCGTGGGAGGAAAAAGTCAAATATGTGGGCTCTTTGAGGAAAAGATAATTTCTGGTATAACTCTATTATGATTTTGAGATTGAATGGGGAGGAAGATTCATTTCTGGGGATCTGCATCATCTGATCAATGGCCTCTGGCATGATAAAGAACATAGTTTCTCCTGATGACGAGACTATGGCTCTCTAGTTGGGAAGGTAATGAGCCTGGCATTTGAGGGAAAATTCAGGTAAATGATGGACCTCGGGGAAAAGATATAAAGGAAGATTGGACTCCCAGAGCCCGATTTCGTGACTCTGATCTAATAAAGTGTCTTTGAGCCATCACTGCAAATCCTTGAAGTCAACTTCGCACCTTGTGTGTGATATCATATAATCTTTGTCGGCCAATGGGATCTTGTCGAGGTCGTCAGGAGGTGGGAGGAAAGGATTTTCCCCGACTTCTTCTTTCTTGGATTTTGGCCCCATTGCTGTGAAGAGTACCTGCAATTCAAGCAAAATGTTAGTGGTAATGGTTGTGGCTAGATGAGGCATTGCAGAGGCGGAGAAAAATGAATCTCTTGATACGTAGGGAATGTGAATGGAATGGGAGGTGACCGAAACGGGTTTGAATTTGAGTGGATGGGTATCCATTTGGGCGAACAAGGACAAGTCAGATGGACAATGGGTATGTGGCAAGTCATAAATGGACAATGGGTCATTTAGAGAATGAGAGTATAGGATGAAGGACGTCTGAAGTGTACCTCTGGTTGACGTGTGCACTGGTGATTGGAAGGAGAACGAGAAAGATATGACTTGTAACGGTTATATGGATGCGACATGATGACAGGGTCATGACGTGGAACTTGCAGAGGGTGGTGGTGAATTGTAACACTCATAGGCGGTAAATGTTTGGAGAGGGGGAGTTTGGACACAATAAGGTGATGTCGCATTGCAATGGGGCCCACCTGGATTTGTTTCATTACATACCCCCCCCTTCAGTTAAAGGCAGAACTATCGAGGGGTTCTGATATTCCTTTTTGACCACTGAACTGGGCAAAGCTAGATCAACCATTGATTTGGGCACATTTTTTAAC
>JZKD02S0296571.1:94431-110331 GCA_000966675.3 Picea glauca | reverse complement strand
AAAGTATTGTGACATGATATATGCAACTTTTAAAGTCTTGTGACATGTCACATGTGGCAAGCATCTTTTCCAAGCAATGTGCAAACTTTAAACTTGGTGCAACATGAAAAAATAAATTTTTGGGAAGATGAAATAATAAGTTTTAAGGATTAAACATGAGGGGTTCGAAATGGCCATGTCAAACATTTTATAATATTTTTTCATAGCATTACCCTTCTTTTCATTGTGTCTCACATGACAAAGAAACAAAATCACATTTCCATTGTCAATTTACATGTGGAGGGTTATTCAAGGTTTCAAGACTTTCTTCATATTTTCCTACTTTAATCCTCTCATGGTCATGTTAATCCATATTGAGGTCCATGATATAAACACTCATTGTTATAATGTTGACATAAATTCCAATCTTCACTTTGTCGATTAGAGGGCACAATTTTGGAAACAATTTAATGTTTTTAGTTCCATGAAAATTATTTTGTTTCTTCGACACCATTAAGGATTAAACATGAGGGGTTGGAAATGGTGATGTCAAACATTTACTCTTTCACACATGTGCATCATCTCAATCTTCATGTCTACAATATGTGGAGGGTTATTCAAGGTTTCAATACTTTCTTCATATTTTCCTACTTTAATCTTCTCATGGTCATGTTAATCCATATATAGGTTCATGATATAAACACTCATTGTTATAATGTTGACATAAATTCAAATCTTCACTTTGTCGATTAGAGGGAATAATAATGGAAACAATGAGAGAGTTTTGACCATATGTCAACTAACTTGTCCCTTTAAAAAAACTTCATTGATGTGTAAGGGAGCATTGTGTCTATAAGAAAAGACCCAGTTTATCCCCCACATATATTCAATAAGGTGTGTGGGATAAACACACCCTCAAAACAAAAAACAAATTACTCAAAGTGAAGTTGTTTCATAACTCCAAACCATCTGCATCATTGGAGTTTCCTTAACAATATTTTGTCCTCAATGATATTACAAGAAAATTCAATGGGTTGACCCAGTTTTGTGTTTACATTGTCCCTATTGACCTTTGGATGGAGAAATTTTGTGGAGAGGTGAGTCAACCTTGGTATAGTTTGGGTTTTCTACTTCATAGATATTACCTTACCTAGGTTCCAGACTTGAGAGTGAGTTAGATTATTCTTGATACCCACTTGGTGCTTGGCATATCCATTTTTTGGATGATGACCAAACACAAGGGAAGGTTTCTATATGTTGGGAAGCTCCTTGAATGGTTGATTTGGATATTTTATTTCACCTAGCAGCCACATCCCTTAGTTATCCAATAGGGTAGGCATGAATATGATCTTTGATCAATAGTTAGAATGATTTTTTTCCTTCCATTCATGTTTTAATTTATTTTGTGTGTTTACTTTCATGCATTGCCTAATTTTATTGATGCATTTGATTTTCCTTAGAATAATTTCTTACACGTGTTTTCCTGCTTTACTTTCATGTTTATATTTGGTGAAGTTTTTTTATTTGTGCCAAGTATTTTTTATTTCTAACTAGGGTGGTAGAGTCACCCCAAATTTTGTTTCATTTGCCAAGTTATATGGTGTGTAGGTCACAGGTCTACAAACATTATGAAGATCTTATACGTTCTCACACAGAGTGCATTTCAACAAGTAGGAGCCAAATGTTACCCCGTGAGGGGTGACACACTTTTGGATATGCTAGCAAGGGTTTCAAGTTGTTTCTGTCATGATGTGTCATGATCATATTCCCTATATCTATATAGAGTTCTTCTTGATCTCAACCAAAACCATGATCGTGCTAGCTCAACTATGGTGTAGCTCACTTTCATGCCAACTCCTCAGATGATAGATGCATTTTTGTACGGTATGGAATGGTTACTATTTTCTTCGTTTGACATTCCATGTATCAATAATTATTTGGAAACGATGATGTAACTTATTATCTCATCATAAAGTGGTAAACACCTAATGATTGCCTTGTAGCATTTCATAACCTTACATGGTTTTATGACCTTCCTTGTAGTACCTTGGGGAACATGTTTTATGATAGAAGTGTGTTATCTCTTGAATTAACTTATACCATTGGGTTCTTAGGATAGATATCATTATCCATATCCCAACCATGCTAATCATTTTCCAACTCTCAAGTGTTATTCATTCCATCCATATCAAAAATTTCATCTTGGTCATGTATGATTTCTCAAAGGTCAAAAGGAAAGGTCAAATTGATAAATCTCGAGTCAATAATCCAATAAGGAAAAGAGGTGAAGAGATAAAGTCAAAATCCAAATATAAATCTTCAACAATTCTCCCTCACTATGAGGCCAATTCCCCTAGTCTCTAGTTTGTCTATGAATATCTAAATAAAAGGAACTTGTTCGATAAAACAAACATTAAAAAAAACAATTCTTAAAAGGGTAGTAAGAAATAATGTTAAGGATGGTAACTCAATGTTAAGCTATCTTTAGAAGGATATTATATGTAAAAATCCTCGAGAAATTAAGGTGGATGAATAAATAAATAATTGATAAGAATTGTGCATGTCTAGGACGTTGAGGGTCATCACATGAACTCATTCTGGATTCCCTTTCATCATTATTAATTATTTTTTCCTATCTTTCACCTAGGTGCTTAGGAAATATGTGTTGTCTTAGGACTTGATGCATGTATAAGGGTCAATATTTTTCTCCTTGGTAAGACTTAGGAAAATATTAAAACATCCCCCTTTTTTATGTTGTGCTAAGAGATGTCACCAGGTGCTACCAATTAATGGATTGCTAAGAGGCTAGACCCATCACTTCAAGTGGGTATTGTGCATTGGGATACATGTATTATGCCTCAAGATCCATGACATTGCATTGGGATCCATGATGCTACATTTGGATCCATGTACTCATATATGATCATATCTACATACATTGGGATCCATACCATTTTCCTTGGGATTCATGTCATCGCATTGGGATCCATGACAATGCATCGGTTCATGAGAGGGATGCCATGTCACCACACATGCCACATGAACCACTCAAATTCATTCTCCCTTATCAATTTGATGTTTCATTCACAATTATGCATTATTTATCTCTCCTTGGACCACACATGGGAGCTATTAATTCCTTGGAGGAGTTGGTTACAAATTATGGAGGTGGTTATAGGTTGTTATTTGGACCTTGTGATGATGTGGCATGGTTTTTTTATATACTTGAGAAGCACCCACCTAGAGGAGGCCACACATGCCATTTATCTTGACTTTTTTACTTGGATGAATCACACATGTGAGAGGTAATGTAATATTCTTGAGTTTGTTATTCCATACTTGGACCTTTACATCATTTGAGGGAGTTGGTTGGAGGATCTTTGGGAGTATTTGGACAATGTTGACTCAATCATTCACCCTCTCATGGGGAAATATCTCCTTTATTGAGGAGTGCACCTAATTTATTCTCTCCCTCTATCCCACACTTGTGGCATTTATTATTATATTTGGACCATTATTTAGGTTCATTTGGCTCTTGGAGGGTTTTGAGGGATTTGTTAGATGATTTGTTGTATTTTACCATGGACTGGGTTAATGGTTTTGACCTCATAGTATTGAGCTATTACATTTTGTTGTATTGTATTTGAGGAGGATCTTCACCTATAAAAGGAAGAGTCCTCCCTCATTTAAAACCATTGGATATTAATGAGAAACTTGGCTTAATATTTGTTTGAGAATCTATTTCTTTTCTTTGTTAATGTTTAGTCATTTTCAAGGTTTGTATAATCACTTTTAAAGGAATTTTTGGAATAAAATGGCTGCTATAAGGCCAAAGAATTAAGGGTGAAATGATCCACTTGGGAGGGTTCTCAAGGTAAGTTATCTAACCTTACCCCTTTGATCATTGAAGTTATTTTTCATGTATTAAGGTAGGACGTGTGATGGCTCTATCCATTTTCTTGGCCAACCTTTCAGTTCACCTTGATAGTACTAGGAAAGGTTTTCATAATGTGTTATCCTCAATCTAGATTGCATTGAGCCTCATTGAGTTATATCAGTTCAAATCATGCTAACTAGTTCTCAAAGAAACATCTATATGTTGATCACAAGATGGTTTGAAAATCATTTTTAATTTAAGTAGAAATTGATCACTTTTATGGATGCCCTAATGCATACTTTGCTTGGAATGGTTGAAATCAATACAACATAACTAGGGTTGAAAATAACTTTTATTGCAACATTTTGAAGGAGTGTTGTTCTAGGTTATTATAAACTATCATTGGATGTATTGGAAGGTCCAACAACCTCATTTAAAGTGAAATAGTTGCATGTTCTTTATTTTTGTTCTAGGATTTTTCTAGTATTCCTTTCTCTACAAATATTTATTGTTGTGCGAGGCTATTTGTAACCGTCCTCTTTTTCCAATGTTTCGAGGATTTCATTATATTCATTTACATAGGTGTCCAAACGACTTTGAAGAGAGATAAATTACCTAGTTTCAAGCCTTGACATTACCTCTTATGTGTTATCCAAAACTCTATCCAGGACTGTCATAAACAGGCAGAAGTATTCCACTTTCAATGGTGATTAAAGTGTTAATGTCTTGCAATGTTTTTATGAAACCTAGTTTTCCACATCCCAAAGAAGCCAAAATATGTTAAGTAATTCCAAAGGACCTTGTAATTAGTCCAATCGTTGCCTCCTTTCACTATTGTATGAATGTTTGTTAATCATATTTTGTTATGGTTTTTGCATGTCTTTTGGCTTGGTTGGTTGACCATGATACATTCCAACCCTAACCACCCCAAACAATCTACCCAAACAGTGCAACATTTATATTGTTTTCTAGTTGAGAGGGTCGATTCATGCTATAATTATGGCTCCAAATAATTGATCTATATTGTATGATGAGAAACAGATTAATTTCAGAGTGTTGATGAATGAATGATAAGTTTGGTTAATGATATAATTTTTGTGCCTTGACATATAATAATGAAATTTTCTAATCTAGTAGCATTGTATTTCTTTTAAAGTTATTACATTTAGCTCGTTGCCTCATTCTCTCTTTACAATAGTGACACTTCATGTGTTTCATGGCATATACTTATTGAATGGATGCAAAGTTATAATGGTTATGAACTTGTTACAATGATGCTCTATTTTGTTGCTATCATAACGACCCAATTTCATGCTTAAATGTTTCATAAGTACTTGTTCATGCTTCACTTCTTGCACATATGAAATTTGCTAAATGACGACTATCTTGTGAATGAATATATNGTTACCTAGTAATGTCCAAGCTACAACGAAGAGCCATCCATGGGGTTACATGTTAATGTCCATGCTACAAGGAAGAGTCATCCATGCCCCGTGGACAATGGTTGGTGGGAAAAATTGTTTGAGACCTGAGACAATGGCCAAAGAATTGGATTGTTGATTGATTCCTCAAATAATATGATGTTGAAATGGATTCCACTTCCAGTGCTTGGATAATTTCATTTATCCCTTGACTTTATCATCTTGTAGCAGCATAAAATGAGTCCCCTAACATCAGTATGGGAGCCCTCCCTTGACTTCATCATCTTGTAGAAGTAGAAAATGAGTCCACCATCATTTGTGTGGGAGCACATGATTTATACAAGGTCTAGTCTTAGGTGCCACCTATCTTCTTGAATTTGGCCTTGTTTTCCTCTGCTACACTTTCCAAGACACTGCTCTTTCCATGACCCGCCTCCTAGAAATGTCCTTTGTTTCTCTTACTCACATTTACTCTAACTCGATAAACCAATTTGGTTGTGGTTGTGTCATCTTTGTCTATGGTGGTGTCTTCTTCATCACCTTCATGTACCACCTCCTTCATATCCCTTTATTTCTTTCTTCATCCCCCTTCATATATCACCTACGTTATCACCTGTGTATTTCCTTCTTCAACCTTCTTTCTCTTCAATTGGGGTGTGGAATTGATTGTGGGGTCTTTGTTGCCACTACTTGCATTGGCTCGGTATCAAATGGATTGCTCCATTGATCCAATTCTTCAATAAGAAGCTAGGGGAGCACATAATAACATCAACAATAAAAGGGATCAGAGTTGGAAAGTTACCCAATGCATTCATCAACCAACTTATGTAAATAGAATGAAATAGAGGTTTGTATTTATAGTTTTATGACCTAAATTTTTATATTATTAACATAAGATTATAACTACATATTCAATTTAGTCATGTTTGTGGGAGAGTCTTCTCCTCTTGATTAGGATTGACCCATGATATCCCTGGAAGCATACAATATCAATCAACTTATTATTTAATGAAATATTATGCAAAAGAGAAACAAATAAATCACTATCTAAATTCATTCTGATGAACTTGCATATGTGATTTTTGTAAATATAAATATCATTAAATTTAGTTTTGTTTAACCCTATAAACAAAATTTTAGATACTTGCATCAATAAAAAACACAATTTTTGGATTCTTCCTTGTCTTCATGAATATTGTCTTGAGAGTGAAAATACTAAAGATGAAGATCCCCTTCTATTTGGTAATGATACTTAGTTGCAATACTAGATTGATAGTGCAAATACTAAAGATGAATATCCCCTTTTCTTTGGTAATGATACTCAACTGTAATACAGGATATTCATAGTGTCTCCCTTCCCGAATATGTAGGATTCCATCTATGGAAGGACTATCTTAGTTGTAAAATTTTCACAAAAGGAACCTGCATGTTGCTGGTTAAAAGAAACCTTGATTGATCTTTGTTGGGCATAGGCCCATTTTGGGAAAAAGACTAATTTTGGAGAATAAAGCGCAAAGAAGGAAAAGACAGGCATTGGCAGAAAAAGCAGCATGTGCAAGATAAATGTGCATGCATAGAAGGAATGCATGTGAGGAACGCATGTAAGAAGACCTAACCATGCTAGGTTTAGAGTTTTGTTAACCTATTGGACGTAGGCCCATTTTGGGGAAAAGACTAATTTTGGAGAATAAAGTGCAAAGAAGGAAAAGATAGCTGGCAAGAAAAGCAACATGTGAAAGGTAAATGCACATGAAAAGGAGGAAAGCATGTGAGGCACACATGAAAGAATACCTAACCATGATAGGGTTAGGGTTTTGGTAATAGGATGTAATGGTTGGTAAGCCAAAAACATGTATAAATAGGTACCTAGGATGTTTAGGTCAGGGTTCGAAGACTATTAAGGGTTTTGTTCGAGTTTTTAGTTGTGGGTCGAAATGTCTATAAAATTTGATCTCCTTTTATAAGATGTTGAAATGAGGAAAGGAAATAAGGTATACATTGAGGTTTATATCATAGGCTGGGGATCCTAGTGTGATCTAGTCTGCCTCATTGTAGATCTTGACCCGTTTAATGGAGATTTGTAATGTGCGCGACGCTCTAGTTTTGGAAACACCATAATAAAAGAGCAGAGCAACCAAATATTTGTGGACATATCCCAAGAGGGGGTGAATCACGATATATCATGTGTTATTTCATTGAATATTATGTATTTCCTTTACTATCAATGATTAGATATTAGAAAATTGCATGAATGACTTAGTTAGATCTGTTATTTTACATGCATGAGTAAGAATGACAGAATATTCAATATAAGTTGAATGTTAGAGTAAAAAAATGAAGATCACAGAGTGTAATCCCAAATCCCCACTCATTCTGATGTTGCAAGTACCTGAGTGTTGCAGCCACCCATAAGAACTATCTCGATTGAGATTACACACTGCATTATTTGCGCTATGTTTCCTTTTGGTTTAGCAAGAGGGTCAATAGTTTTAGTGGGTTTTGTTGGAAATAATAGTAGATATGAACCTTGGTCAGACCAAGAATGGTAATTAGAGGGAATAAAAAAACAAAAAATGGTTATGTTTCCTTGAGTGTAAACTTTGCATCCTTCTAGCGCCAATTCTGTTGAGGGTTCCAAGATCCATTTAACTCAACAACATGAACCAAAACTGCTTAAGAGGCCCAATTAGACTTGTAAGCGTTTGATAAGTGGTAAGTTTCTCCATATTCACGATCTGGATGGGTTTATCGATGGGATTTAATTGTGATTGATAGACCGATATTTATTTTCTGCTAAGCCTTTTCCTCAGGCTAGGCAGTTCTCTTTTTGGGATCTTTTTCTAACGTTAAAACAAAAGGAAGATGAAACTCTAGACTATATGAAAGAGAGAATATAACTATGTGTTTTGGTGGAAGGATGGATTTGGGATAACCTTTACCCTCACATGCAAACAAAAAAAGTCTAAACAACTTGAAATTAACATTAATACAATTTTAATTAGTGGACATTCAACATCTTCTGAGATAACAGTTAAAGAAAAGAAACATACATGTGATTAAAATCTAGTGCAAGAAAAGTGATTTCCAATACTCTATCACTATTCACAGGTTAACAAAATCGATTTCTAGTCATCAATTTAGAATAAAAGAACTATTACAACATCATAAGATAACTTTAAATACATGTACAACAACTCTTACTCAACAAAGAAGAAAATATTGAATCCAAAGACGAGGTAATCCTCCTCGGTCTAAACACATTAATGCCTTAGATGATAGAAGTGTGTTTGGTTCTAAACAAAACTTCTCAATTAAATAAACTTGCACATAAGTAGTTCTATTACAAATTTAAAAAAACATTCTTTCTCTCTAAAACCATCAACTCCTAACATGAGGTCTATCTTCCTATTTATAAAGAATCACTAAGCTAAAAATCACTAATAAAAGTCGTGTTAAGTGAAACAAAATGACACGTGATGGATTAATCTTTTTTTTCTCATGAGATCATCTGATTGTTTCACTGCAGTGGATTATTTATATCATATTCAAACCACTAGAAGAAGAGGTCTTCGCATGTGTTTCAATATGGGAACTTATTTTGATCCATCAGAGTGGAGAGGACTTCCTTTATGTCTATTGCTCATTCCTTGTACTTGATCAATTTTACACTTAAGTGATGTAAGACTTCCAGAGCTTCGATCAGGCTTCCATGAAATTCTGTGAAATATCTGTTTCCCATGACAATTATTGCTCTGCATTTTGTTTAACAATATCTTGTAAGCCGGAGAAATATTCCGGTAGACCAAACTCTGGAAAATTAATGCCCTTCATTTCCAGGTTGATTTTCTCCTAGCTTTTCTCGCATTCTGCCCACCTTTCTTGCATTTTTCGCTGAGGATATTGGACCATGGACACCCAGTGTTTGACTGATTTGTGTATTTGAGCGATGCTACTATCCATCAACACTCGAATACCATGATCCTCTTCTTTACGACCCTTCTTTATTTCACTGATGCAATCGATTCGTTCTAAGGACCATTGTGACTTTTCAAACCACCGCGACATATCTTTGCATGTCGCCATACTCATTAAAGTATCTTCTTGAAGATCAACTATTTGGGTGGTGAAGGGGTCTCTTCCTCTTCTAAATTTCCCATACATTTCTCGAAATTCACTCTTTAAGAGTACCACCGCCTGTGTCGAGTTCTAGTAGTACTCGGCTTGATGACGAAGATGGTCCATTTATTTTCTCATGGCATCTACCTCCTCTTCATCCTTATTTTCTCTATCAAGTGTGGCACTCGTTATGGCCATTCCATATCCAATAAGATTGGTGATATTAGTATGCTCTGTATCAAATAGTGTTTCTTCCATGGTTATGAGTATAATGCTATCCAATGTGATTTTTCATTTCTTGACCATCCTTTTCATCACGAATTTTCTCTTCCTATCATAAGAAATGACCTTCACATTGGTGATTTCATCCATAGGATCTAGAATATGCTGATCTCCCCAGTAAAACATATTTCCCATGCTTCCTGGTGTGTAGAGATGCTCCATGGTATCTTCTTGTGTTGGTTCTTGTTCTGTTTCATGGTCGGACATGCTCAGCTCCTTGGCAGGGGATTTTCTTGGATGATTTGTAGGCTGGTCATCTTGCATGGTATCAAATATTGGCTANGTTACCTAGTAATGTCCAAGCTACAACGAAGAGCCATCCATGGGGTTACATGTTAATGTCCATGCTACAAGGAAGAGTCATCCATGCCCCGTGGACAATGGTTGGTGGGAAAAATTGTTTGAGACCTGAGACAATGGCCAAAGAATTGGATTGTTGATTGATTCCTCAAATAATATGATGTTGAAATGGATTCCACTTCCAGTGCTTGGATAATTTCATTTATCCCTTGACTTTATCATCTTGTAGCAGCATAAAATGAGTCCCCTAACATCAGTATGGGAGCCCTCCCTTGACTTCATCATCTTGTAGAAGTAGAAAATGAGTCCACCATCATTTGTGTGGGAGCACATGATTTATACAAGGTCTAGTCTTAGGTGCCACCTATCTTCTTGAATTTGGCCTTGTTTTCCTCTGCTACACTTTCCAAGACACTGCTCTTTCCATGACCCGCCTCCTAGAAATGTCCTTTGTTTCTCTTACTCACATTTACTCTAACTCGATAAACCAATTTGGTTGTGGTTGTGTCATCTTTGTCTATGGTGGTGTCTTCTTCATCACCTTCATGTACCACCTCCTTCATATCCCTTTATTTCTTTCTTCATCCCCCTTCATATATCACCTACGTTATCACCTGTGTATTTCCTTCTTCAACCTTCTTTCTCTTCAATTGGGGTGTGGAATTGATTGTGGGGTCTTTGTTGCCACTACTTGCATTGGCTCGGTATCAAATGGATTGCTCCATTGATCCAATTCTTCAATAAGAAGCTAGGGGAGCACATAATAACATCAACAATAAAAGGGATCAGAGTTGGAAAGTTACCCAATGCATTCATCAACCAACTTATGTAAATAGAATGAAATAGAGGTTTGTATTTATAGTTTTATGACCTAAATTTTTATATTATTAACATAAGATTATAACTACATATTCAATTTAGTCATGTTTGTGGGAGAGTCTTCTCCTCTTGATTAGGATTGACCCATGATATCCCTGGAAGCATACAATATCAATCAACTTATTATTTAATGAAATATTATGCAAAAGAGAAACAAATAAATCACTATCTAAATTCATTCTGATGAACTTGCATATGTGATTTTTGTAAATATAAATATCATTAAATTTAGTTTTGTTTAACCCTATAAACAAAATTTTAGATACTTGCATCAATAAAAAACACAATTTTTGGATTCTTCCTTGTCTTCATGAATATTGTCTTGAGAGTGAAAATACTAAAGATGAAGATCCCCTTCTATTTGGTAATGATACTTAGTTGCAATACTATATTGATAGTGCAAATACTAAATATGAATATCCCCTTTTGTTTGGTAATGATACTCAGCTGTAATACAGGATATTCATAATGTCTCCCTTCTCGAATATGTAGGATTCCATCTATGGAAGGACTATCTTAGTTGTAAAATTTTGACAAAAGGAACCTGTATGTTGTTGGTTAAAAGAAACCTTGATTGATATTTGTTGGGCGTAGGCCCATTTTGGGAAAAGGACTAATTTTGGAGAATAAAGCGCAAAGAAGGAAAAGACAGGCATTGGCAGAAAAAGCAGCATGTGCAAGATAAATGTGCATGCATAGAAGGAATTCATGTGAGGAATGCATGTAAGAAGACCTAACCATGCTAGGTTTAGAGTTTTGTTAACCTATTGGGCGTAGGCCCATTTTGGGGAAAAGACTAATTTTGGAGAATAAAGCGCAAAGAAGGAAAAGATAGCTGGCAGGAAAAGCAACATGTGCAAGGTAAATGCACATGAAAAGGAGGAAAGCATGTGAGGCACACATGAAAGAATACCTAACCATGATAGGTTTAGGGTTTTGGTAATAGGATGTAATGGTTGGTAAGCCAAAAACATGTATAAATAGGTACCTAGGAGGTTTAGGTCAGGGTTCGAAGACTATTAAGGGTTTTGTTCGAGTTTTTAGTTGTGGGTCGAAATGTCTCTAAAATTTGATCTCCTTTTATAAGATGTTGAGATGAGGAAAGGAAATAAGGTATACATTGAGGTTTATATCATAGGCTAGGGATCCTAGTGTGATCTAGTCTGCCTCATTGTAGATCTTGACCCGTTTGATGGAGATTTGTAATGTGCGCGACGCTGTAGTTTTGGAAACACCATAATAAAAGAGCAGAGCAACCAAATATTTGTGGACATATCCCAAGAGGGGGTGAATCACGATATATCATGTGTTATGTCATTGAATATTATGTATTTCCCTTACTATCAATGATTAGATATTAGAAAATTGCATGAATGACTTAGTTAGATCTGTTATTTTACATGCATGAGTAAGAATGATAGAATATTCAATATAAGTTGAATGTTAGAGTAAAAAAATGAAGATCACAGAGTGTAATCCCAAATCCCCACTCATTCTGATGTTGCAACTACCTGAGTGTTGCATCCACCCATAAGAACTATCTCGATTGAGACTACACATTGCATTCTTTGCGCTATGTTGCCTTTTGGTTTAGCAAGAGGGTCAATAGTTTTAGTGGGTTTTGTTGGAAATAATAGTAGATATGAACCTGGGTTAGACCAAGAATGGTAATTAGAGGGAATAAAAAAAAAAAAAATGGTTATGTTTCCTTGAGTGTAAACTTTTCATCCTTCTAGTGCCAATTCTGTTCAGGGTTCCAAGATCCATTTAACTCAACAACATGAACCAAAACTGCTTAAGAGGCCCAATTAGACTCGTAAGCGTTTGATGAGTGGTAAGTTTCTCCATATTCGCGATCTGGATGGGTTTATCGATGGGCTTTAATTGTGATTGATAGACCGATATTTATTTTCTGCTAAGCCTTTTCCTCAGGCTAGGCAATTCTCTTTTTGGGATCTTTTTCTAACGTTAAAACAAAAGGAAGATGAAACTCTAGACTAGATGAAAGAGAGAATATAACTATGTGTTTTGGTGGAAGGATGGATTTGGGATAACCTTTACCCTCACATGCAAACAAAAAAAGTCTAAACAACTTGAAATTAACATTAATACCATTTTAATTAGTGGACATTCAACATCTTTTGAGATAACAGTTAAAGAAAAGAAACATACATGTGATTAAAATCTAGTGCAAGAAAAGTGATTTCCAATACTCTATCACTATTCACAGGTTAACAAAATCGATTTCTAGTCATCAATTTAGAATAAAAGAACTATTACAACATCATAAGATAACTTTAAATACATGTACACCAACTCTTACTCAACAAAGAAGAAAATATCGAATCCAAAGACGAGATAATCCTCCTCGGTCTAAACACATTAATGCCTTAGATGATAGAAGTGTGTTTGGTTTTAAACAAAACTTCTCAATTAAATAAACTTGCACATAAGTAGTTCTATTACAAATTTACAAAAACACTCTTTCTCTCTAAAACCATCAACCCCTAACATGAGGTCTATCTTCCTATTTATAAAGAATCACTAAGCTAAAAATCACTAATAAAAGTCATGTTAAGTGAAACAAAATGACACGTGACGGATTAATCTTTTTTTTCTCATGAGATCATCTGATTGTTTCACTACAGTGGATTATTTATATCATATTCAAACCACTAGAAGAAGAGGTCTTCACATGTGTTTCAATATGGGAAATTATTTTGATCCATCATAGTGGAGAGGACTTCCTTTATGTCTATTGCTCATTCCTTATACTTGATCAATTTTACACTTAAGCGATGTAAGACTTCCAGAGCTTCGATCAGGCTTCCATGAACTTCTGTGAAATATCTGTTTCCCATGACAATTATTTCTCTGCATTTTGTTTAACAATATCTTGTAAGCCGAAGAAATCTTCCGATAGACCAAACTCTGGAAAATTAATGCCCTTCATTTCCAGGTTGATTTTCTCCCAGCTTTTCTCGCATTCTGCCCACCTTTCTTCCATTTTTCGCTAAGGATATTGGACCATGGACACCCAGTGTTTGACTGATTTGTGTATTTGAGCGATGCTACTATCCATCAACACTCGAATACCATGATCCTCTTCTTTACGACCCTTCTTTATTTCACTGATGCAATCGATTCGTTCTAAGGACCATTGTGACTTTTCAAACCACCGCGACATATCTTTGCATGTCGCCATACTCATTAAAGTATCTTCTTGAAGATCAACTATTTGGGTGGTGAAGGGGTCTCTTCCTCTTCTAAATTTCCCATACATTTCTCGAAATTCACTCTTTAAGAGTACCACCGCCTGTGTCGAGTTCTAGTAGTACTCGGCTTGATGACGAAGATGGTCCATTTATTTTCTCATGGCATCTACCTCCTCTTCATCCTTATTTTCTCTATCAAGTGTGGCACTCGTTATGGCCATTCCATATCCAATAAGATTGGTGATATTAGTATGCTCTGTATCAAATAGTGTTTCTTCCATGGTTATGAGTATAATGCTATCCAATGTGATTTTTCATTTCTTGACCATCCTTTTCATCACGAATTTTCTCTTCCTATCATAAGAAATGACCTTCACATTGGTGATTTCATCCATAGGATCTAGAATATGCTGATCTCCCCAGTAAAACATATTTCCCATGCTTCCTGGTGTGTAGAGATGCTCCATGGTATCTTCTTGTGTTGGTTCTTGTTCTGTTTCATGGTCGGACATGCTCAGCTCCTTGGCAGGGGATTTTCTTGGATGATTTGTAGGCTGGTCATCTTGCATGGTATCAAATATTGGCTANTGTTCTACTATTTTTACTAAAATAGGCCACTGATTTGCAAAACACAACTTGATTAAAGAAAATAGAAAGGAAAAGAAAGGAAATAAAAGGTATTTGTCCCCCTTAAACCCACACACTTAGTTCGATCAAAATGTAAAAAGAAAAAAAAACTCGAAAAAAAACATCACAATTTTTTATTTTTTTTAAGAGAAGTATTGTTTTAGGGCCTGGCTATTGACTAGGAGGGTATCGAGCTCACCCCTCATATTTTTCAACCAGTATATACCTGCTCTGATATTCTCGTCCACTTGAAAAGGTCCAAGCCATAAATTTTGGAACTTTGAGTGTTTTCCTGTGGACTCGTTTTCTTTATCCCACTTTCAGACTAGGTCTCCTACTTCAAATTTTTTTTCTTTGGCCTTATGTTTGTCGAACTATATTATAAATACCTGTTGATGAGTCGTGAACTTAAATTTATCCTTTTCCTTTTACTCATCCAATGATATAGATATTATGAGAAGAACGAAATGAGTATAGATTATTACTAGATTCTTAACACAGAATAATAGAGATACAGTAAAACTGGTTTTCTATTCAATAAGGAAATAAGCTGAAACTGTAAAATGCAGCGGAAAACAAGCTTGCTGGAATGGTGGTGGCTTATCTCTGAGAAGAGATGAGACGGAAACTCTCATTTGCAAGACGATGATTACAATGAGGCTCTCAAGGCCTTTTTACAATAAACAGGAGTTTCAAAAACCCTAAACATCCAAAAACCTAACCCTAGGAGATGAAGAGCCAAAAGTCATGTGGGCCCCGTTTGGGTAAGTTAGTACATCAACTTCCCGGGGTCGTAACTTTTGCATACGATCTCTGTTTTAGGCATATGATAACCCATTGGAAAGATCTATCCAATGAATACAACATTTGCACAAAATTTCAGACTGAAATTTTGTGATCGCAACATACCCCAAAAAACGTCGTTTAGGACCTCAAAACGGCTCCGAAAGTTCAGGACCCGAAAACTGCTAAAAATAGTAAATTATCAAAATTGCTAGAAAGTTGTTTTGAGATAGATGGAGAAGGTGAGTGGCCACCAATATCCACATGGATCAATCCTCCCTCCTTAGGAAGCAATGGTCTCCATTGCATTGAGTTCCCCCATCAGATGAGGAAATTTCTGTTGAATTTGGCCCCGGGTGAGCCACTTGCCTTGGTGTAGGAGTTGCCCTGCTTTGACAACTCGATAAAGATGGATCCTTTG
>JZKD02S0296571.1:69650-94421 GCA_000966675.3 Picea glauca | reverse complement strand
CCACTATTCCATTTGATTGAGAATTGACTGAAACTGTATAGGCAAAGTCGACTTCCTATTAATTAAAAAGTTACCTCGCAGTAAGAGAACATGTACATAGTCTATTTAAAAAAAATAAGAGTGTGAAACAATTACCATGTCAAATATTAGAAGACCGTGCACACAAAAAATAGACTTAGCGTGATGAAAATAAAATGTCCACATGCAATGGATACACGACATACCACACACTTGGAAAGTTCATTGCATTGGAAAAAAGGACCAACGATCAGAAAAGGTGGAATTTTGAAAAATGACGGTTACGGTAAAAAGGCACGAACTAGAAATAGTTATGGAGTTCAATTAAAACATACACATAAAGTGCCATTACATTAATCAAATATGGGGAAACTTCTTTGAGAATTTTCATGACTTTCCTATATAAAGGGGAAACGTGGGAAACATAAGACTCATTGTGAAATTGTGAAGTTGTAGAGAAATAGAGCAAGCATAACGGAAATGAGTTGACATAGAATATAGGGAGAACCAGTGAAGAATTAGTCGACATAAAATAACTATTACCCATGATGGCACCACCAAATATGGGTGTGTCGAGCCAAAAAGGGAGGAAAACACGAAGTAGCCAAGCACCATGAGAGGCAATAGCGGCCGAACAGGAAACCAGACAGCCTAAGGAATTCGTTGAAGTCAATGCAATTCCTTCAAACTTTGAAGTCCCCATAAACCCTATGCTAGTGGTTGAAGAAAGGCAGGGCCCAACCACATCGGCCATGGAAGTTGACCCAACCGGTAGCGTGTAGGGACATCCAGAGCGAAACACAGGAAACCCATCAGAAACTGCGATGGTTGAAGGGGCCTAGTAGGTAAATGGCCAAGATACTACGTAGACAGAGGAAAAAATACCCGAAATCACTAGAGCATATGTTATCGAACTAATCGGTAGGTGCGGACACTAACAGATCTCCCTAGATCCACCTGGATCTAGAACAAAACAGGACATGACATGACTCTTTCCCTAAGTTTTGACCATTGAATTAGCTAGTAGGGAGGAACAAGTAACATACCTTTGTATCGCCTCCTAGGGTCTTTGTTTCTCCTGCTTTTCTCCAATGCTCTCGTGAGGTTAGGACCAAGACAACACAAACCAACCAAAGTGAAGATAACAAAATATATTCAACTGTCAACTTATGTGTATGATCAAGGAATTACACAATAAAGTGAGAATGACTTTATGGGAAAAGGACATGCCACTGTATTATATTAATTTAAAGTAGAATATTACAATCTGACCACCTTGATGTCACAAGCTTCCTTTTGGTGGCTCTTGGCTCTAACACACACACTTTCTTGATCTTTGCATGAAGAAGATCAAATCCTCTTGATAGACTTGCTAGAGTCTCCAAGCTACTATTCAAGCTAAGTCCTTCACACAATTCTTTCACCAATTCTCCAATAAATATTTCTTAACATTTTCCATGAGAATTCCATCAATATATAGGAGAGAATGAGATGGTTACTTGGATAAGAATGATCCCACAATATCAGGGAATTCAGTAAAAGGATAACCATTTGAATGCCAACCCATTCTTCTAGAAGATTCCCTTCTAGAACCATCGAGAATTCATCTTTTTCCAAGCCTTAGAACGAGTTCGCACCCTAGCTATATAACACAGTGCGAGATGTTCGCACCCTAGCTTAAGGCAGCCTGCGAGAATGGGTCATTCTCACACCCTAGGATATTAGCAACCTGTGAACTCTCTTCAAAAGTAAGTTTTCTAGGAAGAGATAAATGTAATGTTTCTCAGGAGAAAGTTCTTATGAGGCGCCTGAGTACACCATCATGATGACCAAAATTATGGGTAACAGAATGCCCCCCAAAGTATGAGGACAGAACCAATGACAGCCGAAAGACTTTGTAAACTACATGTGTGTGTCGGAACCCAGGAACACACCTAATCGGAAACCTGCGAACAATCAAACATCTGCAGAATATCATATATACTAATTCCATGGATGATTTTAAGGGCTAAATTTCACTCATGGGCTAATTTTTCATGGTTTCTCCAAAAACAAGATTCACTATTTTAAAAATGATTCACCCAAATTCTATAGGATAAAATTATTTTACCTTAAAAATCGCCAAAATTTTATAAAAACTATATAAAATCCTTAGAAATTTGAATATTTTTACAAAAATATAGCCAAACATTTATAGTTGGCATATGAAGGATTAGTAAGATTCGCCAAGGTTTCAACATTTTTAAATAATTTTTCATCCTTAAAATCATCCTTAACTAATCTGAGGTAGGCATTCCAATACTCAGATCACAGACAGATGATATTATAGACATAGGTCATGGCCACCAATCATACACTGTGGATCCATGCCATCAAAATATAGCATAGCCACCAGGAATACAGTGGGGATCTATGCGAGAAAATTAAAATTAAGACGACATAGCCACGAGACATACAAAGTGGATCTATGTGTCACAAATTATACATACTCCATCGCAACCTAGACAAAGAGATGATATCCAGGGTCTTCAATCTCATCGCCCAAAATTACGAATCTAACCATGTGATTACATGTGTTTAAGTCAAACATGGCAGAAACCACTTGATTACCGGTCATTGATGAAATCGTTAACAAGTGCAAGGGAAATCACCATTAATGTCAATGACTCCCAAGGTACTCTAGTACAATCCATCGAGTGTGAATAAATGAGTTGAAGTCAAACATTTGATCGAATCTTTCGATCAGCGATCAATGATGTAAACCCACTGTCAAAAGCGAGGAAACCTGCTATTGAGGCATGCAAGTTCCAAGGTACCAAAAAATTTCTAAGTCTTGATTCCGGATAATGAGTTGAAGTCGACGGAACAAAACTCGTCACAGGAGGGCCTTGATGTATCCCCCATCAATGACACGAAATGAATAACAGATTTTGAAGGTGAAACAAAGTATGATGTAAGTTGGACTAGACACGGGGAAGGCCGAAACAGAGAGAATGGACAACTGCAGATGGCCAAATCTATAGAGGTTTCAGATGAACTTCTCTTGAACATATGAATGACTCGACCAATGATTTGGCAGCATTGACTCAAAAATGACACAGGGTATGACCTTGTATCAAATCGAATGAGAGACAAATGGATTTCCCAAACCGGCTTCAAATATAATGAATAGGGGGTGTCATGTTCAAGAGGGACACTTACTGCCAATCAATATGAAGATAAGAACATATCCCTTTCCCAAACTTTCCCCCACCATTTCTGGCAAGTACCTCTTTATTTTTACACAAGCTTGAGGAGGATGACATATGCTTGATGATATAAGCTTATCCTTTGGATAAGTGCTTCGAAGTATATTTAACGAACCCTAGGAAGGAGTGGTTCGATCCCATTATGGGTCTGTCGATGTTTGTTTAACGAGTCCAAAGATAGAAAGCTCGAAGGTTTTTCATGATTATAGAGTCTGGAAAAACAATTAAAAGAGAACTCTCTCAATTCCTTTTTCATAAAATAGTCTGATGAGACTGAAAAAGAGATAAATTATCGCCCACCAGATGCTTTCTTCAAATACTTTATCGAGCGTGAAAATAGCAAGGTCTCTCGGCTATCTTTTCCTGTTTAGAGAGTCTGAAAAGAGCTTAAAGAGGACTCCAGGGGGGTTCCTTTTTTGTATAACCTTGTTGAGCCCGAAAAAGTGATAAAAGTATGCTCGATCGTGTTCTCATATATTTTCGAGCGTGAGAATGGACAAAGACCAAGCTCAAGGTTTTGTGCAAAAACCATAAAAAACAATCAAAATATTCGATGAAAAAAGAAAAATTATGTCTGCATCCCTGTATATGAATATCGAAGTCATTACGCCTACAAAAGTTACACTCAAAAGGGAATTAGGGATTAGGTTTTAATAAATAAATAATTATAAAAAAATTAAATAACATGGTAAAAGTAAATATAAGGGAGTAAAACTCTTTTTACCATGTCATTTTCACTTTACCACTATTTGAGCCCAAAAACCCCTCTTTTACCCTCGAAATTCGACATCATATTGTGGGAGTTACAAGCATCCATTCAATGAGCTGTCAGCGACAGTGAGGTAGGATCTTTGTCCTCTACTTTTTCATGGTTTAATTTTTTATTTTCATTGGTAAAAACTATCATTTTGAGTTTTTTTTAGGGGTTATCATGGCACTCAGCCATTCTCGCAGATGAGCCCACAGTAGCCTACGAGAACCTCACACTGTGACTAAAGGGCACCTGCGAGAACCGCAAAGCATAATTTGTTTTTGAAGTTTTGCTCAATGAAAGAAAACCAATTTGTGAATAGAGTTATTAATCTTCTTTTTGGGCTTCTTATGCAGCTATTTGGCCATCAAAATGGTTTTGGAATGGTGCGAAAGGGAGCACATAGAAGATAATTCCATTGTCGGAAATCATCCACCTACCATTGCTGCTTTGAGAAACTGTGGTCTTCTAAAGTACTTTCATATCCCGGGCATGAGGGCCCAAATCAGGTTATTAGAGTACCTTGTGCATATGTGGGATCCCGATCAGCAAGTATTTCATGTAGGGGTCCACACATTGTCGTTAGATATTGAGTACATTTACTTCTTTATAGGACTGTCACATCGTGGGTACCACATGAGATTGACTGGTAGCAGAGGTGGTGGGATGCCCATGAGTGAGTATTGTCACTTACATTGTGTTCCCGAGGTAGAGAGGAAGAAAGGGAAAGTAGCAATTTGGGGAGTACAAGATTTGACCCTCCATACTATCTTGTTCACCATTGATCAGATGGATGGAAACTCCACTCCTCACATGGTTCTCTAGAGTTACTTTCAGTATGCCATAGACTGTACTGAGCCTCAGGTTTTTAACTAGGCAGATGTTGTGCTTCGTAGCATGAAAAAGTAGTTGACCAAATGCAAACGAGGCGACCTGAAGCAATTCAGGTATGGTTCTTTGTTAGTGTCCTTCTTTATCGAGAGGGTTCCATTACTGAGACTGTAGGTTGAGTGGGAATTAGTGGCTCCCAGGGATCCAAGAATGTTGAGATGGTGCCAGCTCATGGCCCGGCACGTAGCTGGACCAATTATCAAGTATGATGATACCTTTTTCGACTAGATGCGACCACAGATGTTGCTGGTCAATGATTATGCTTATGTCGGGTTGGATTTTCGAGGAGATCCGAACTTAGTTCTGCCAGAGGATGCTTAGTGAGGGGAACTTGGTAAGAAGTACACATTTTTTTATTTTTAAATGTTTTTGTGAATTTTATCATGTGCAAATGTTTTTCATATGTTTTTCCAAAGACTAAATACAAAATTCATTGTTGATAACACAGATGTGGGACCTTACCGACCTCCTTGTACTTCTCCCATTCAGCGGCGAGGCGAGGTAGCGCCAGTGCCACAATGGGATGCCGAGGATTCTCGAGCAGTGGAACAAAACCTAGAGGGTTCGACAACAGAAATTCCAAACATGCCTCTTGGAGAGGTTCCACGACATTATCAGGGTCACACAGTAGGAGTGTCAGAGTCCATTGCTTGACTACTCTGTAGGGTTTCCCAGGCAATCGTGTGTTACCGTGAACGCCATCCATGACGTCAATTTGTAGAAGCTATGAGCTTCATATTTTGACATTTTGGTATTCGGACAAAACGTTTTGTAAAAAAGTCTTTTGATCGTTATATATACATACGACTTCTACCGGTTTATCTTGTGTTGTGTGAAAATTGATGTGATTGATTTATAAATGATCCAAATGTCTATCTAATACATAGTTAGCCAATGCATCAGTTAATGTATTTAGACATCTAGGAATATGTTGATATGCAATATAATCAAAATAACGTTCCAAGAGGCGAATTCGCAAATACACCCGTAAAAAAGTAGGACTTTGAATAGTATAGACATTACTTAACTGTAGTACTACAAGCTGTGAATCGAGTTGCACAACCAAATGATGGATTCTAAGCGAGATAACATCAATCAACAATTCGATAACGGTGCTATACTCTACAATATTGTTGGTCGCACGGCCGAGACACACACCTCGTAAGGAGACGAGTTCGTTTGTAGGGGTGTAAATTTCCCATGCAGCGGAAGCAAGGTTTTGAGTACTATGGCTAGCACCATCAGCGAAGCCAATATAGGGTAGCGAAGACTTCGACATATGGAAATCAAACACAACGTCACATAAGGGCAGAGACCAAATAACGACAAAAAAAAAGCTACAGTAACACACAATAAGTATGATACAATAAAAATACAAGTACTCGTGCACAGATGATTTTATGCATAGTACTTCTTCAAGTACAACCCATTCCTGGGTTCACTCAAAGGGAGACCATCATAATATACTAACTCATAAGCTCATTTTTCTAAAACATGTTGAACAATATAAGGACCTTGCCACATGGCTTTGAATTTTCCAACTCCTAGCATATCTCGATCTTGTTCATAGAGGAGAACGAGATCTCCTTCGAAGAAAACGCGAGGCTTGACATGTTTGTCCTATTGGGCCTTGACACGTTTTTTCTGAGCTTCTATGACTAGGGTATCATTGCGTCGAGTTTCGTCTAATCGCATAAGATACAATAGACGTTCTTCCTCAGCATAAGTGTTTGGTAGGAGTTCAACAACTAGTTTTAAAGAGGGTATCTCACATTCAATCAGGAGAATGGATTCCAAACCATAAACTAACCAGAAAGGTGTAAACCCAGTGGCGGACTTGACGGATGTTCGGTAAGCCCACAATGCCAAAAACAACATTGTGTGCCAACTTATTTTGTGAATCCCTATCATTCATCAGAGCATAGTTATGAGAACTTTGTTAATTTCTTCGACTTGATCGTTGGCTTGTGGGTAATAGGGCATTGAGTTTTCATGGCGAAGACCCAACTTTTCAGTAAGTTCAGACATCATGAAGTTTCTAAAGTGGCTACCGTGATCAGTGAGGATAGCTTGGGGAACACCAAAATGAGCTATGATGTTATTAAAAATGAATAATGTTGTGGTCTTTCCAGTGTTGTCAAATGTTGGCATTGCCTCGGCCCATTTTTTAAAGTAATCGATAGCTACAATAATGTATCCATGCCCCCCGACCGAGTGAGGGTGACATGTCATGAAATCGATGCCCCATTTTGCAAAGGGACCAACGGAGACCACAGGGTGAAGAGGAGCAGGATGTGACCGTATCTTCTGATTATAGGTCTGGAAAGCATGGCATTTTTTAATGGTGATTATGCAGTCGTTAAATAAAGAAGGCGAAAAATACCCTGCTCGTAAGATCTTCTGGGCAGTAGCATACCCAGACATATGACCACCACATGCTCTAGAATGGTAGTCATTCAGAGCTCTCTCAGCTTCATCGAACGTGAGGCAGTGCTGAAAAACAAAGTCAATCCCTCGACGATAAAGAGTATCCCTGAGGATAATATATTGACATGCTTGGTAGCATATTCGACGTCGGTTAGTACTAGACAAAGATGGTCAGAAAGTCTAGGTTTGGAGATATATGATGATATCACCATACCAAATATCATCAGTGATGATGAGAAAAAGAGATTCATCGGGTAATGAATTAGCTGCTACATTTTTCGTTTCAGAATGGGGAAAGTTGCATATCAACTCAGCAAATACTAAGGACTTCTTGGACTTAGCGTGTTCGAATTCCAAGTCAAACTCCTGGAGTATCACAATCCATTTGGAGTATTTACCCCCTAGCAATTTACGTGTGAGAATGTGTTGCATAGGGTTGTAGTTAGAAATCACTGTAGTATTACGCGAGAGGATATAGTGCTGGAAGCGTTGGACGGCTTGAATGGCAGCCAAGGCCAGTTTTTTGATATGTAAATACTTGATTTCGGTAGGTGTTAGAATTCGAATCAAGTAGTAGATAACATGTTCATCGTTAGCATCATCCTATTGGATGAGAACCATACCAATGGTGTAATCTGAGGCAGCAAGGTAGAAGAAATAATCATGACTGTAATCGGGGGGAAAGAGAAGCGGAGCATGCGTTAGGAACAATTTCAAAGCTTCGAAAGCATTGTTGGCAATGGTATCCCAAATGAACTCTGAACCCTTTTTGAGGAGACGCGTAAATCCACGAGTTATCTTGGCATAATTTGGGATAAAACGACGAAGATCCCCTGCAAACTTTGTAACTGGCGAAGTGTAGAAGGAGGAGGGATATTAAGGATCACCTCAATCTTTAAAGGATCCACCTGGATCCCTTGACGTGAAATGATAAAATCTAGAAGTCGGCCGGATTCCACGCAGAAAATGCACTTATGAGGATTCAAACGTATATGGTAGAACCGACAGCGGACGAAAATGGCTCAGAGGTGGGTTGGATGATCGACTCAGCGCATTGAGTGAGTGGGTAAATCATCCAGATATGGTTGGACGATGTGCTTGATATCATGGAAATCATAAGACATAGCTCGTTGAAAATTTGCGCCAGCATTCTTGAGATCGAAAGGGAGTTTCCGATAGGCAAAATTACCGCAAGGAAAAATGAAAGCAGTCTTATGTTGATCCTTGGGAAGAATGTTGATTTGATTATACCTAGAGAAACCATCCATTAGAGAGAATATTTCACTTCCGGCGCAATCGTCGACAATCTGATCGACGAAAGGGGTAGGAAAGTTTTCTTTGGGACAAGCTTTGTTGATATCCCTATAATAAACACATACACGAATTGTGCCTTGTTTCTTTTCGATCAGGACAAGATTGGAAACCCAGTCTGTGAGAGCCACTGGATAAATAAATCCATCTTTAAGAAGTTTCTTGACTTCGAGCTTGATAGCAGCCGCTTTATGTGGGTGAACTGGAAGAAGGCATTGCCGGACGGGTTTAGTGTCAGGGTATGTCTTGATCTCATGTATCACAATATCAAGGTTGATACCCGACATTTCTTCATAGCTCCAGGAAAAGATGTCACAAAAATCTTTGAAAAGGGATGTGTAGGTGGCGATTTCATCAGAAGAACACGAAGCTCTGATATGGACATTTTTGACAATCCCAGGTTTGACGGATATGTCGAGGAGAATAGTGGGCGAGATATTTCTTAAGTTCCCTTCAGGAAACACATCGTGTATGGACTTGGGAACGGTTGAGATGATGACAACTGTCGACGGGGTCAAGATCTATTGGTAGTTTTCAATGGTATGTTGCTCCAGAAAGAGGATGGAATGATGATGTCCATCGTCCCAAAGGGTGTCTTCCATGATAGACATGATCATCTCATCTGTGGGAAAAATGACACGGAAAGGATCTCGAGATAACTCACCAAGAGAGGGGGTAGAAGGAGTCACCGATTGAATGGCCTGATAGGAGGATTTGACCGGACTTAACGAAATTTCATTGCCGTAAAGAAGATGATCTCCAGGGTCAGGTACTATCCATGGGTTATGAGATGCAGGAAGTTCGTGAATCGAGGTGGAGATCATGTTAATTGAAGCGGACAAGTGTGGAACATTGGGCGGTGGAATGGGGAAAGTACCCATTAACGAAGAGTCCTTGAGAATGCCTACACCAACATTCTCATAACCCGGTGGGGTTTTAGCGATAAACGGTACATTTCCAGTATGGGTATCGGAATTAAAGAAGGCTAGTTGGTTGACAGTGACGAACTTTCCTTGATGTGGGAAACGTACCACCCAGAAAAGGGTCGACACAACTGCACGCATGGAATCGATCCAGCTGCGGCCAAGTAGAAGATTGTAATCAAGGGGAGTGTCAAAGAATTCCACTTCGAATTGGATCATTTTGCCTTCTAACATGATGGGCAATGAAGGAAGGACACCATAGGGATTAAAACCAGAGCCATTGAAGGCTTTAAGAGTGTTCTAAGATTCGTTCAAAGGGGGAGAGCCAATGGATTTCTAGCAAGCAAGAGACATGACACATGTCGAGGCACCCTCATCGATAACAGTTCAACAAATTTTTTTGTCAGAGACAATCACTTGGATATGGAATGTGAGTTGAGGGGGTAACCTTGGAATGTGATCTTCCAAGTCAAAAATTATTAAATTCGTATCTGTCGGGTCGATTCCACCGATAGCTTTCAACAGTGCCTTCTGTTGTGTAGGAAAACTTTGAAGGACTTCGAGGGCTGACAACGTAGAAGGTGCTTGGGCCAGGTCTTCAACAATGCTATAGTTCTGGGCAGCACGTGCATGAGGATTGAAAGACGATTTTCGAGCAATGCCTTTTCGGGGGGGTTGAAGAACTGTGTCGAGGCTCAGTCATTTGAGATGAAGAGGACCGTTGGTAGGTGGAGTCGCAGGAGAGGGTTGTACCAAGGAAGGAGGTAGATCATCAACCTTCTCTTTAGAAGGAGAATAATCTTTGGCTCGAGTGGTGAGTACAATGTCTCTCTTCTTTGAATCGCCAATACACATTAATACATAGGATGTAGTAGAAGATGAGGGTTGATCATGAATGACCAATTGAGCTTGTTGTTGAGACGAGAAGGTTTGGGACAAAACAGTCGGAGCAGGTGGTTTTGAAGCCCCTTGTAGGAACTTAGTGACCTCGGCTCATTGTGGACAATCCTTCGTGTAGTGATAATCACCACAGATAAGACAAGGGTATCGAGGTTTGCGCTTATCCTGATCGTCAATAGGTGTAGTTTTGGTTCACTCTTCTTGAGAAGTATTTTTGTCCTCCTTATTCTTACCCCTTCCCTTTTTGGATTTTTTTTTACCGGCTGGGGTAGATTGAACTGCATTTACCTCAAAAGTCTTGTCGGTGGGAGGGGCAGGAGACGGAGCATTTTGAACATTAGAAGTAGGTTTGGGGTTGGTGCTTGAGACAGAATGTGGTTGGGCCTGGAAAGTGCCAATCACACCGTCAGCTACATGTGAAGCATCTGGAGTAGTTGTAGTGGAGGAAGTGGAAGGACGAGGTAAGTCAAGTAGTAAATTGTAAAGGGTACCCGTTTGTGAGTAAACAAGGTCAAGGTATTAAGCTCAACTTATGTCCTACTCTTCCATGACTACTCCACCCATGGCGATGTCACGACCGATGTCGTTCAAAAATGACTTTCTAAACCACTCTGCCAGCAACTGATCGGGGAGTTCAAGTTTAATGAGACGTCATCTTTGTTTCCACTCATGAATGTGATCAGATATATGAGTGGCCTTGTTCTATTTGAAAGAACTCAAAATCTCAGTCCCCGTTTCATAACGGATTGGTAACTGGTAGTGTGTGAGAAAATCCATAGCTAGGGTGTTGAAGTCAGTGAAGAAACCTCTTGGTAATTCAATATACCACTTCGTAGCAGAACCTGTGAGGGTTCGTTGAAAAAGATGTTAATGAATAGAGTCATCCATCAACGAGTTGGATGAACACCAGAGGTGAAAAGTCATGACGTGATTGTTCAATTCCTCTCCTGCTTTTCCATCGAATTTAGGGATGTCCAATGGTAACTTGGCTAGTATAGCCGACCATTGGGGAGAGTGATGAATTGGATCATTTAAAATCCTTGACAAATCCGGAAGATCCAAAGTGGCCAAAAAGGGTAACTGTCGATTCACCTGCGGGTATCGGTGGCTTTGGGGAGGAAGCCCTGTTGGCAAACCAGTAGAACCATAAGTAGTCTGCATATAATGTGAAGACCCAGGCATATTCGGTGGTGGTTGGAGAGGATAGTAGCTCATGGGATTGTATCCTGGAACAGGGACATGAGTCTGAGCATTCGAGCCCCAAATGGGATTGAACGTACCTGGATATGGTTGGCCCATACTAGGGGGTATCACAGATGCAGTTGGAAACTTCTAACCCCCAGTCAATTGAGGAGGATGTTGTATCAACTGATTCCAATACTGGGCTAAGGACAGAGGTATGTTTTGTCCATAAGGTGGGGTCGGTCCTCCCATTGAAGGTGGTGTTCCAATTGCGGGCAGTGTTCCAATTGGGGGTTGTGTTCCCATTGGGATTTGTGTTCCAATAGGAATTTTCCCGCTGAGAGGGGGTTGAGTCATATCACCTTGGTGAAATTTTCCACTGATAGGAATCTGGTAATTTGGTGTGAATGACAGAATAGTGCCACTAGGATTAAGACTGCCAGTGGAGGACGAGAGAGGTCCTCCAAAAGGAAATTGAGGGAGTGTCGGAATAAAATCGGGAAGAGAGTGCCCAGAAGAATAAGGACCACCAGGAGAGCCAGATGGGGTTTGTGTAGGAGTGGGAATGGAAGCATTCAACGCATGGTATCCAGGTGGTAGTGTTGGGGTGACATTGGGCATTCACGGTGTGTTCATTGGGGCGAGACTAACCACAGTAAACCCAGTGGGAACACTCGTAGTATCTGTATGATTGGAAATTTCAATAGGGATGGTCAAGATGTGGTCATATTGAGGGGTGTTCGTACCAGGAAGGTAATAGGCAATAGTAAACGGTACTGTCTCTGGGCTAGATATTTCGGAAATCACAGGTGAGATGATTTTGGAAATCACAGGGGAACCTAGACCAAAAAGGTCCCGTTGAAAAATGCCCGTAGACCAAAAAAGATCTTGGCCTTCAATGCCTGGAAAGGGTCCAACAGGTGATCCAGAAGACGTAACAACTAAGTCTCCAGAAGAATTTAGTTGCATAAACAGTCACTCAGAATCAGGGTGAAGTCGAAAGTCCTCTCGAGTATTGGCAATTTGGAAATGTTCTAGAGAGTCAGTGCATTCCACTTGTGGCGTGGTGACGGCTTGGACTTCACTCTATCGAGGAGATCCCTCAGGTGTACTTGTAGGCAAGGGTTGAGAACCTTCCAAATGCTCTGGAGATAAACCCTGCATTCTATGTGAACGACGTTGAGGAGCTATTGTAAACGAGTCACAAACTTACGAATAAAATCGTATGGTCAACTTTGGTAAAAAAAAAGCACATGCTAGTAAACAAAATCTAGGAAACAACACCAAGCAAACAAGACCTTCTAATTCCGAAGTTACTAGTTGGTGATGAAATCCAACGTCGCAACAACGAAACGAGAAGGGGCTGGGCTATGGTGGAAAATTTACAAGGGCGACCTGCTTAATGGACTTACACCTTGGTGCAAGCTCCCACACATAATCGTGGGTATACCCTCCAAGGAGCCCGAGTGAGTTTGGCCAATGTCGATTCCAGGTACCGTGAATACTTTCCCCTTCAGAGTCACCTCGTGTAAGAACCTAGAAATATAGGCCACTAAGGTTACCACCGACAACAATAAATCCTAGGGGGAGAATCAACAGTCCAATCCACACGCAAGGGCAGGGTATCTAGCCAGAAATCAACTCAAAAGGCTTCCACTCATCATTGTGGGTATACCTCCAAGTGATCCCCGTAATACGTGCAATCTCTACACTAATATCAATGAAGCAAGGTGAGTAACTCTATCAATATCAATGCGACCTCATGTTTGACCCTTGTGTGAGAAGGGCTTCCCAGGACAAGATGTTGTAAATGGAATTTAACACTCCTTAACACAAGATGTTGTAAATGGAATTTAACACTCCTTAACACAAGATGCTATTGTATGTTTTGTGCTTTGGAGAGTGTATCTCTCTTCCTATTCCAAAGAGGTGGCCTAGCTAAATGTTGGTGTAATAGAGCCCTAGAAAAGAGTTACTAGTTAAATTTTACAATTGCACAGTGTTATTAAGGGTTGTTGTTACTGAAAGGAAGCGGAGATGAAACTGATGTTTTATAAGACTCTGACCCAACAATTCATGGATGAGAATGAAATATATCAATTTCCATTAAATGAATCCTATGTACGGAAGGGAAAGAGAAGTTTTCCAGATCAAACTTGAACTACAAGACGCAATTTCCTTTAAAATTCAATTGCAACAAATCACGCAAAAAATAACAATTCTCTATTGTTTATTTTTCAATAATTTCAACAATTGATTTTCAATACTTTTGAAGACGAAAATGCTTTTGAAAGAAAAAATGTTGTTCACTTTTCAAAAAGGACCTACACCATATGGTGAGAGTGAAGAAAACCAAAAACTAATGAACAAGCAATAGATAAAAACCCAAACCAATCTTTCAATGGAAACAAAAATAACAAGCAAACCAAACTAGCCTTTTCAATTGCATGAGAAAAATGATCTTTCAAATAATGAGAAAATGATAAAGACAAAGAAACTTAACTTTCAACTGATCATCAGTTATTAACCAAACAAGCACACTAAGATTCTGAAATCAGAGAGTATATCTTTGCCGAGAAAAGTCAAGAAATGAAAGTCAAGAAAAATGGGCAGGAAAAGCCTTTGAAATCCTAAGACTATTCGTGCACAAAAACGAAGACAAGAAAAACATCAACCAATGGTCTAAGAAAGTCTTTTTAGGCACCTAAACTGATCTGGGCAGTTGAAGATGCAAAAACTCAAATCCAAAATTTTGAAAAAGAGGGTTCACAGGCTAACAGTATTACACAGTGCGAGAATGGATCATTCTCGCAAGTGAGCTTTGAGCAGAGTGCGAGAACCTCGCACTGAACCTAAAATCAAGGTGCGAACTCAATAGATTCTCGTAGGCCACTGTGGAGTACAATGCGAGAATGTCTGAAACTAATCAAATTTTTGGAAAAAGACACAAAATTTGAAAAGGCCTCTAGACCCAGAGGGTCTATCAGGGTATCCTGAAGACTCAGAGATTGATATGAATGGAGAAAGGTAAGACAAGAGCAAATGGCCAAGGAAAAAAATGAAAAACCACAAAGAAAATAGGTTATTCCCCAGTGGCGTCGCCAATTTTGTTATCGGACTAATCGGTAGGTGCAGACACTAACATATCTCCCTAGATCCACCTAGATCTAGAACAAAACAGGACAGGACATGAATCTTTCCCTAAGCTTTTACCATTGAATTAGCTAGTAGGGAGGAACAAGTAACATACCTTTGTATNTGAGATGCAGGAAGTTCGTGAATCGAGGTGGAGATCATGTTAATTGAAGCGGACAAGTGTGGAACATTGGGCGGTGGAATGGGGAAAGTACCCATTAACGAAGAGTCCTTGAGAAGGCCTACACCAACATTCTCATAACCAGGTGGGGTTTTAGCGATAAACGGTACGTTGCCAGTATGGGTATCGGAATTAAAGAAGGCTAGTTGGTCGACAATGACGACCTTTCCTTGATGTGGGAAATGTACCACCCAGAAAAGGGTCGACACAACTGCACGCATGGAATCGATCCAGCTGCGGCCAAGCGGAAGATTGTAATCAAGGGGAGTGTCAAAGAATTCCACTTCAACTTGGATCATTTTGCATTCTAACATGATGGGCAATGAAGGAAGGACACCGTAGGGCTTAAAACCAGAGCCATTGAAGGCTTTAAGAGTGTTCTAGGATTCGTTCAAAGGGGGAGAGCCAATGGATTTCTAGCAAGCAAGAGACATGACACATGTCGAGTCACCCTCATCGATAACAGTTGGTAAAATGTTTTTGTCAGAGACAATCACTTGCATATGGAATGTGAGTTGAGGGGGTAACCTTGGAATGTGATCTTCCAAGTCAAAAATTATTAAATTCGTATATGTCGGGTCGATTCCACCGATAGTTTTCAACAGTGCCTTCTGTTGTGTAGGACAACTTTGAAGGACTTCAAGGGCTGACATCGCAGAAGGTGCTTGGGCCAGGTCTTCAACAATGCTATAGTTCTGGGCAGCACATGCATAAGGATTGAAAGATGATTTTTGAGCAATGCCCTTTCGGGGGGGTTGAAGAACTGTGTCGAGGCTCAGTCGTTCTAGATGAAGAAGATCGTTGGTAGGTGGATTCGCAGGAGAGGGTTGTACCAAGGAAGGAGGTAGATCATCAACCTTCTCTTTAGAGGGAGAATAATCTTTGGCTCGAGTGGTGAGTACAACATCTCTCTTCTTTGAATCGCCAATACACATTAATACATAGGATGTAGTAGAAGATGAGGGTTGATCATGAATGACCAATTGAGCTTGTTGTTGAGACGGGAAGGGTTGGGACAAAACAGTCAGAGCAGGTGGTTTTGAAGCCCCTTGTAGGAACTTAGTGACCTCGGCTCGTTGTGGACAATCCTTCATGTAGTGATCATCACCACAGATAAGACAAGGGTATCAAGGTTTGCGCTTATCCTGATCGTCAACAAGTGTAGTTTTGGGTCACTCTTCTTGAGAAGTATTTTTGTCCTCCTTATTCTTACCCCTTCCCTTTTTGGATTTGTTTTTACCGGCTGGGGTAGATTGAACTACATTTACCTCAAAAGTCTTGCCAGTGGGAGGGGCAGGAGACAGAGCATTTTGAACATTAGAAGTAGGTTTGGGGTTGGTGCTTGAGGCAGAATGTGGTTGGGCTTGGAAAGTGCCAATCACACCGTCAGCTACATGCGAAGCATCTAGAGTAGTTGAAGTGGTGGAAGTGGAAGGACGAGGTAAGTCAAGTAGTAAATTGTAAAGGGTACCCGTTTGTGAGTAAACAAGGTCAAGGTATTGAGCTCGACTTATGGCCTACTCTTCCATGACTACTCCACCCATGGCGATGTCACGACCGATGCCGTTCAAAAATAACTTTCTGAACCACTCTGCCAGCAACTGATCGGGGATTTCGAGTTTAATGAGACGTCATCTTTGTTGCCACTCATGAATGTGATCGGATATATGAGTGGCCTTGTTCTATTTGAAAGAACTCAAAATATTAGTCCCCATTTCATAACGGATTGGTAACTAGTAGTGTGTGAGGAAATCCATAGCTAGGGTGTTTAAGTCAGCGAAGAAACCTCGTGGTAATTCAATATACCACTTCGTAGCAGAACCTGTGAGGGTTCGTTGAAAAATATGTAAATGAATAGAGTCATCCATCAATGAGTTGGATGAACACCAGAGGTGAAAAGTCATGACGTGATTGTTCAAGTCCTCTCTTGCTTTGCCATCGAATTTAGGGATGTCCAATGGTAACTTGGCTAGTATAGCCGACCATTGGGGAGAGTGACGAATTGGATCATTTAAAATCCTTGACAAATCCGGAAGATCCAAAGTGGCCAAAAAGGGTAACTGTCGATTCACCTGCGAGTATCAATGGCTTTGGGGAGGAAGCCCTGTTGGTAAACCAGTAGGACCATAAGTAGTCTGCATATAATGTGAAGACCCAGGCATATTTGGTGGTGGTTGGAGAGGATAGTAGCTCATGGGATTGTATCCTGGAACAGGGACATGAGTCTGAGCATTCGAGCCCCAAATGGGATTGAACGTACCTGGATATGGTTGGCCCATACTAGGGGGTATCACAGATGCAGTTGGAAACTKCTAMCCCCCAGTCAATTGAGGAGGATGTTGTATCAACTGATTCCAATACTGGGCTAAGGACAGAGGTATGTTTTGTCCATAAGGTGGGGTCGGTCCTCCCATTGAAGGTGGTGTTCCAATTGCGGGCAGTGTTC
Source organism: Picea glauca (assembly GCA_000966675.3). NCBI lineage: Eukaryota > Viridiplantae > Streptophyta > Pinopsida > Pinales > Pinaceae > Picea > Picea glauca. The sequence continues at coordinate 77,008 of JZKD02S0296571.1, read as the reverse complement.
CAATAGGAATTTTCCCGCTGAGAGGGGGTTGAGTCATATCACCTTGGTGAAATTTTCCACCGACAGGAATCTGGTAATTTGGTGTGAATGACGGAATAGTGCCACTAGGATTAATACTGCCAGTGGAGGATGAGAGAGGTCCTCCAAAAGGAAATTGAGGGAGTGTCGGAATAAAACTGGGAAGAGAGTGCCCAGAAGAATAAGGACCACTAGGAGAGCCAGATGGGGTTTGTGTAGGAGTGGGAATGGAAGCATTCAACGCACGGTATCTAGGTGGTAGTGTTGGGGTGACATTGGGCATTCACGGTGTGCTGATTGGGGCGAGACTAACCACAGTAAACCCGGTGGGAACACTCATAGTATCTGTATGATGGGCCATTTCAATAGGGATGGTCAAGATGTGGTCATATTGCGGGGTGTTCGTACCAGGAAGGTAATAGGCAATAGTAAACGGTACTGTCTCTGGGCTAAATATTTCAGAAATCACAGGTGATATGATTTTGGAAATCACAGGGGAACCTAGACCAAAAAGGTCCCGTTGAAAAATGCCCGTAGAACAAAAAAGATCTTGGCCTTCAATGCCTGGAAAGGGTCCAACCGTTGATCCAGAAGATGTAACAACTAAGTCTCCAGAAGAATTTAGTTGCATAAACGGTCGCTCAGAATCAGGGTGAAGTCGAAAGTCCTCTCGAGTATTGGCAATTTGGAAATGTTCTAGAGAGTCAGTGCATTCCACTTGTGGCGTGGTGACGGCTTGGACTTCACTCTGTCGAGGAGATCCCTCAGGTGTACTTGTAGGCAAGGGTTGAGAACCTTCCAGATGCTCTGGAGATAAACCCTGCATTCTATGTGAACGACGTTGAGGAGCTATTGTAAACGAGTGACAAACTTACGAATAAAATTGTATGGTCAACTTTGGTAAAAAAAAGCACGTGCTAGTAAACAAAATCTAGGAAACAACACCAAGCAAACAAGACCTTCTAATTCCTAAGTTACTAGTTGGTGATGAAATCCAACGTCGCAACAACGAAACGAGAAGGGGCTGGGATATGGTGGAAAAGTTACACTGGCGACCTGCTTAATGGACTTACACCCTGGTGCAAGCTCCCACACATAATCGTGGGTATACCCTCCAAGGAGCCCGAGTGAGTTTGGACAATGTCGATTCCAGGTACCGTGAAGACTTTCCCCTTCAGAGTCACCTCGTGTAAGAACCTATAAATATAGGCCACTAAGTTTACCACCGACAACAATAAAGCCTGGGGGGACAATCGACAGTCCAATCCACACGCAAGGGCAGGGTATCTAGCCCGAAATCAACTCAAAAGGATTCCACTCATCATTGTGGGTATACCTCCAAGTGATCCCCGTAATACATGCAATCTCTACACTAATATCAATGAAGCAAGGTGAGTAACTCTGTCAATATAAATGCGACCTCGTGTTTGACCCTTGTGTGAGAAGGGCTTCCCAGGACAAGATGTTGTAAATGGAATTTAACACTCCTTAACAAAAGATGCTATTGTATGTTTTGTGCTTTGGAGAGTGTATCTCTCTTCCTATTCCAAAGCGGTGGCCTAGCTAAATGTTGGTGTAATAGAGCCCTAGAAAAGAGTTACTAGTTAAATTTTACAATTGCACAGTGTTATTAAGGGTTGTTGTTACTGAAAGGAAGCGGAGATGAAACTGATGTTTTATAAGACTCTGACCCAACAATGCATGGATGAGAATGAAATATATCAATTTCCATTAAATGAATCCTATGTACGGGAGGGAAAGAGAAGTTTTCCAGATCAAACTTGAACTACAAGATGCAATTTCCTTTAAAATGAAATTGCAACAAATCACGCAAAAAATAACAATTCTCTATTGTTTATTTTTCAATAATTTCAACAATTGATTTTCAATACTTTTGAAGACGAAAATGCTTTTGAAAGAAAAAACGTTGTTCACTTTTCAAAAAGGACCTACACCATATGGTGAGAGTGAAGAAAACCAAAACCTAATGAACAAGCAATAGATAAAAACCCAAACCAATCTTTCAATGGAAACAAAAATAACAAGCAAACCAAACTAGCCTTTTCAATTGCATGAGAAAAATGATCTTTCAAATAATGAGAAAATGATAAAGACAAAGAAACTTAACTTTCAACTGATCACCGGTTCTTAACCAAACAAGCACACTAAGATTCTGAAATCAGAGAGTATATCTTTGCCGAGAAAAGTCAAGAAATGAAAGTCAAGAAAAATGGGCAGTAAAAGCCTTTGAAATCCTAAGACTATTCATGCACAAAAACGAAGACAAGAAAAACATCAACCAATGGTCTAAGAAAGTCTTTTTAGGTACCTAAATTGATCTGGGCAGTTGAAGATGCAAAAACTCAAATCCAAAATTTTGAAAAAGAGGGTTCACAGGCTAGCAGTATTACACAGTGCGAGAATGGATCATTCTCGCAAGTGAGCTTTGAGAAGAGTGAGAGAACCTCGCACTGAACCTAAAATCAAGGTGCAAACTCAATAGATTCTTGTAGGCCACTGTGGAGTACAATGTGAGAATGTCTGAAACTAATCAAATTTTTGGAAAAAGACACAAAATTTGAAGAGGCCTCTAGACCCAAAGGGTCTATCAGGGTATCCTGAAGACTCAGAGATTGATATGAATGGAGAAAGGTAAGGCAAGAGCAAATGGCCAAGGAAAAAAATGAAAAACCACAAAGAAAATAGGTTATTCCCCAGTGGCGTCGCCAATTTTGTTATCGTACTAATCGGTAGGTGCGGACACTAACATATATCCCTAGATCCACCTAGATCTAGAACAAAACATGACAGGACATGACTCTTTCCCTAAGTTTTTACCATTGAATTAGCTAGTAGGGAGGAACAAGTAACATACCTTTGTATCACTTCCTAGGGTCTCTGTTGCTCCCGCTTCACTCCAGTGCTCTCATGAGGTCATGACCAAGACAACACAAACCAACTAAAGTGAAGATAGCAAAATATATTCAATTGTCAACTTATGTGTATGATCAAGGAATTACACAATAAAGTGCGAATGACTTTATGGGAAAAGGACATGCCACTGTATCATATTAATTGAAAGTAGAATATTACAACCTGACCGCCTTGATGTCGCAAGCTTCCTTTCGGTGGCTCTTGGCTCCAACACACACACTTGCTCGATCTTTGCATGAAGAAGATCAAATCCTCTTGATAGACTTGCTAGAGTCTCCAAGCTACTATTCAAGCTAAGTCCTTCACACAATTCTTTCACCAATTCTCCAATGAATCTTGCTTAACCTTTTCCATGAGAATTCCATCAATATGTAGGAGAGAATGAGATGGTTAATTGGATAAGAATGATCCCACAATATCAAGGAATCCAGTAAAAGGATAACCATTCGAATGCCAACCCATTCTTCTAGAAGATTCCCTTCTAGAACCATCGAGAATTCATCTTTTTCNCAATTGTCAACTTATGTGTATGATCAAGGAATTACACAATAAAGTGAGAATGACTTTATGGGAAAAGGACATGCCACTGTATCATATTAATTGAAAGTAGAAGATTACAACCTGACCGCCTTGATGTCGCAATCTTCCTTTCGGTGGCTCTTGGCTCCAACACACACACTTTCTCGATCTTTGCATGAAGAAGATCAAATCCTCTTGATAGACTTGCTAGAGTCTCCAAGATACTATTCAAGCTAAGTCCTTCACACAATTCTTTCACCAATTCTCCAATGAATCTTGCTTAACCTTTTCCATGAGAATTCCATCAATATATAGGAGAGAATGAGATGGTTACTTGGATAAGAATGATCCCACAATATCAAGGAATCCAGTAAAAGGATAACCATTCGAATGCCAACCCATTCTTCTAGAAGATTCCCTTCTAGAACCATCGAGAATTCATCTTTTTCCAAGCCTTAGAATGAGTTCACACCCTAGCTATATAACACAGTGCAAGATGTTCGCACCCTAGCTTAAGGAAGCATGCGAGAATGGGTCATTCTCGCACCCTAGGATATTATCAACCTGCGAACTCTCTTCAAAAGTAAGTTTTCTGGGAAGAGATAAATGTAACTTTTTTCAGGAGAAAGTTCTTATGAGGAGCCTGAGTACACCATCACGATGAAAAAAATCATGGGTAACATCAGAAACCACACAGCAATAGGAGGGTTTGGTAGAGGATATCACTAGCTAACCAGACCCTAACATAGAAATAAGACAGATGGAGGTGGGGACCTCAATTCAACCGGAAAAATGGAAGGGAAAAAAACCTATGGCACGGTCTCCACATAGGAAGCATGACGCAATGATTGTACACCCACGCATTATAGAAGGATTGAAAACCATGACAACAATGCTAGGTTTCATGGATAAGCTAATATAATCGAACCATGATGTGGACGACGCAGGAAAATTCCTTGACTTTGCGCAACAGGTTTGCATAGACAACATAGGGATAGGGCCCTTTGAAGATCCCATCCTACAACCAAAGACATGGAAGGTTGGCCTAGCAAACATAGGGATCCTAAATCTATTGGAGATTCCCCACTTTGGAATGGGGAAAGAGGTGACCAACTGCATCAAGCAGTTGATAGTGGTCATCCATGGAGGATTCCTATGGATGGAGCAACCCATATCCATAGACGTAGAGTTGGTAGTAGTAATCATAGGATTGTCGTCAATGGGTGAGAACCCCATGTAGTAATTGGATGACAAAACAAAAGAGAAGGATTTGGTTGAAAAAATGTATAGGACATATAGGTCTAAGAGGGCTCGCGTGACATTATTTTTAAAAGGATCAACAACATTGTGAAATAGATGGCCAACAAACTCATGGCCTGTAAAATGCTGCGAAAGTCTCGTAAGGAGGAAGTCCCTGTCGGGGTCGTCGTAGCTATAGTGCAGTGCACGAATGGAACGTCTCTCAACTGGGCCCCTTACATATTGAACCTATTCCTTGAGGACTGCAAAGATGCACAGGACCTCGACACAGGGTTCCACTACTCATGGCTACTCATAATAATCACACTAATGGGGTGGAGGGAGCCCCCATATTCACACTTATACAATTAGATAGGTTAGTTCCACACAACACGATACACATTGTTGGGGAGAAACTTTGACCCCAAGCACATAAGTAAAAACATGGGTACCTTTGCCAGGTACTTTGCAAAAATACAGAAAACATAGCCAACACTTGGAGAATTACCCCATATGTGGTTGTGTCATTCAAGGACATAGCCAACTTCAAGGTGTCCAGGCACAACATGTGGATCCAAGTGAGAAGGGATCTGGGAAACGAGTGGCTTCAATTAAGATATTGTGTCATGGAAGAAGACATAGAAATGTCTATGAGAGATTGGCATGATGACTGGAAGATTGCAATATTAACTCAAGAAGTACCTAAGGGTACGGAGGTGGATGTAGGGAAAACTAAGACGCCTACAGGAGACAAAGCTGCACTCAAAAGGCCAAAACCACGCAGCAAAAGAGCGGGGGTGAAACAAAGAAGGATGCACATGCAGGAAAGAAGGACACTGCCCCACAACAAAATGAACAAGGATTGGGGGCTATGGAAACATAGAGAACCCCCTCAGCGTATACTCCATAAGAACCAGTTCCACCTAAGAGGCCAATTTCACTAACAGGAGGAACATGTAAGAAGGAGAAAGTGCATAAAGAACCGTCTGAGTACACAATCACATAGGATGATTCCAACCTTGTGGCAGAGAAGGTGCAATACCACAAGGAGAAGACTTCGAAAATCCAAGCACCAAAGAGGGAAAATACAAGACAACTTGGTTGGCATAAAGAAGGTCCTTGAGTAAATCAAAACCACGCAGAGGTCTGAAAGGGGAACATAATCCTTCCCCGAGGGAGAAACAATAATGGAAACAAGGACTATGATACAAAGGAACACACAATTCACACAATTTCCCAAGCGATTCCAACATTCAGAGTAACAAATGACATGTTGCACATGGATGAAAATGCAACACAGATGCCACTAAACTATTTGGTGCAGGTCGACATGGTATTATCCAGAATACCCACAAAGGTGTTGTACTGACTCCAAGTCAGCGTCGCGCATGAGGTGCAGTCACACATGAGGAAAGGTGTAGTAGAACTGCAAGAAATGAAAGGTGACAAGGAAGCATTGGATCTCATGGTCGAACAAGTAAAGTTCAAATCTAGAGGAGGGAAAGAGAGTGTGGATAAAATTGAACAGGGTTGACAACAATCTACAACCACCTTCCAGACAACATGCAAGCTGAGATTTCAAGTACAGAGGAGAAACTCAATAATATTTCCCAAACCATCGACCACTATAGGCAACAGATTGAGGAATTGAAGGAAAAATTGACTCTGACAAATCCACCGAAGGTTAGGGAGCAGAGGAAAGCAGAAGATGGAATCCAACTAGTGGAGTTTGAGGAACAAGCTAACAAGTAGCATAATTGTTTGATATAACAACACAACTTTGGACCATGCTAGAGGAGGATGAGAAGGTCCAAAAATGGGACTAGGAGGAAGAGAGAATAAGTGTAGAAATACAGAACCTCAACCAAAGGCAAAAGACAATCAACATCACTTATCATTTAAAAGGAACACATGAGATGAAGATATTGCAGGTTGAGCTAAAGAATACACAGGTGCACAAACATGAGATACAAACACAAATGGAACCCCTCGAATAGAAACTAGCAGAAATGATCATGCAATTGGAGGCAGAGAAGAATAATATGGCATAGACATAGGAGGAATGCACAACCATAGTTCAAGAGAAAGTCACACCGCATAACTTAGAAGTGCTTACAGAAAAGGCCACCTAGGTCCAACCATGCGGAAAGGGACTTGCAGACAAGTTCCATAGTCTAGCAGAGGCTTTCAAGGGAGTGTGTAGTGCCTATGTGGCTCAGGACGAGCCACGTGTTAGTGTTGGGGGATTGTTGGGTGCAGGCCCACTTTTGGGAAAATACTAATTTAGGGGAATAAAGTGCAGAGAAGGAAAAGAAACACGTGCAAGGTAAACGCGCATGCAGAGGAGGAAATCATGTGAGGCACCCATGAAAGAAGACCTAACCATGCTAGGGTTATGGTTTTGGTAAGAGGATGTAATGGCTAGTAAGCCAAAAATATGTATAAATATGTACCTAGGAGGTCTAGGTCGGGGTTCGAAGACTATTAAGGGTTTGGTTCGGGTCTTTGGTTGTGGGTCAGAATGGGTAGATCGTGTGTTATGTGATTGAATATTGTGTATTTCCTTTATTCTCAATGATTATATATTATACAAATGCATGAATGACTTAGTTAGATCTTTTATTTTACATGCATGAGTAAGAATGATA
>JZKD02S0296571.1:18136-34774 GCA_000966675.3 Picea glauca | reverse complement strand
AAAAATAAATAAATTGAAAGATATCAGTCTTTGGCTAGACATTTCTATTTAAAAAAGTGGAATAACTAGGTTGATAAACAAAGCAGGATGTGATCAGTAGACTTACATTGATGGTACATATGACCCCTTTTGCTATTTTCTTGCGGATTCCTTTTCATTGACGTCGTCGAGGAATGTTGGAATTGTGGAAACTTCCTGCTTCCTTTCATCGGCAGCGTGCTTCAATTCCCTTTCTAGCCATTATTCAATGTAGCTTCTCATTGGGGTGACATTGATCTCATTCTGAATTTTATGTTGAATTTTTTTTTTCTAATTCCTCGAAGTCGATAGAAAGATTACACAGAGCCTGATCAATTTCCTCATTTTGTACTGAATAGTCAACTATCCAGTCGTCTATGTGATCTTGACCATATTCAAGGATGTTGTAAAAATTTTCCAAAGACAATGCCTTAAACATATCAACTTTTTTATCGAAGTCATGCCTAATTAAGGGCAAGGAGTTGACGATTAAGTTGGGGTCTTGGAAGTCGTTGGTCCTTTCGACTAAGTTTATTCTGGAAAACCTTGTGAATAATTTGTCTTTATTTGATATGGCTTGTTCACATGAGTGGACAATGAGATGCAGGTTCTTCACTTTTTCTTTCCAGCATGCATTTAATTGACTGATCCAGTTTTTGGATGGAAGATCTTGTTGTCTTCTTCTTGTTTCTGTCATGTTGTTGACAATGGTGCCAAAAGGAAGGACTGCATTTAAATAGAAATGCTCTTCATCTTTTAACTTCCCCTGCAAATGTTTGATCAAATTATGTGCCCTGGTTCCAAGGGAAGTCATGGTTTGTGATGTTTCCCATGCCTCAGTAACTAGTTCCATTATTTTCTTGATATTATTCTCCACATATCCTCTACAAGATGCGACGAGGTTGGAGGATCCTTTTAACTTGGCTGCAGGGGTGGCAGGCATGTCTATTGCCAAAGGATTGGCAAGCAATGGCATAGGAATAAAAGCCTCTTCCAATTCCTTGACCTGATCCTTCAGTCCGGCATTCTCATCCTCGATGCCTCCAATTGACTCATGAAGTGCATCACTGCTCTCTATGTGAAGTTGACAGATTTGGAACAACCTCATGTTCGCAAGGTTAACCTCTGAACGAGATTTTCCTTTCTTATTTTTTACATTTTTTTTTTCAATAATCAATTTTTTGGACTGGCTATCAAAAACAATGCTCTTGAACACAAAGGATTCATCTTCATAAAAAAATTTGGTATCAGATATGTCAATTGGACAACTATACTAGATGGCATCTCTAGGTTGATCAAGGTAGCAGAGTGCGCTATCCAGATCAAGCTCAAGTTCCATGTTCTCACTCTGAATTTCAAGCTCTTCCACCTGTCCCACATTTTTTTTTCTCTTCTTGTCTACTGGAATCTTGTGAGAACTATCAATTTGAGAGTGAGGAGGGTTGTTATCTCATCTTCCATTTGAAGAAATCTGAGTTTCTTTGTTGTTGTGGTGGGCCGTTGGAGCGATGCTCCAGGATGTCGTACTTTTGGGAGTGTTATTTGTTGATTGAACACCCTTGTCACCAAGGCCTTTTCCCTGTTGCATGTACAATTTAGTGTTTCTTTGCAATGTGTCTAGGTCGTCGACATCAGAAGCAGGAGTGTTGTCACCAGTATCTCTGTTTTCGGTCAGGTGTTCTTTGAAAAAAAAATTGTCTAAGCCAAATGTTTGTAAATATTGTAGAAAAAATTTATCAGGGTCGAACCCTCTTAGGATTTTAGCATATCTCAGGTTCAAGTTTCTAGAATGCACTTCGAATTCGTAAATTTTTTTTACATTCTTCAACATGAAGTCCCCGACTTTCCAAGGCATAGGAATGAATTGTTTTTTTCTCTTCTTTTGGAATAGATGAAACTAGTAGTTTTATTTCTGTGCTACTTATGTGACAAACATTTTGTTCGTAATGTGACATGGAAGGAGAGCATGGTTTTTCCCTGGAGAAAAAAATCCTTATCACAGTGTAATTATCCAATTGTTCAAGTGTCCCCTTCCTGTCCAAAAAAATGGTTTCCTATTCAGATATGCGGGGAGAATCTTATCCTAAAAAAAAAACTTTGAAAATAGATACGAAGCCATTAAAAACCTCATCAAAGCAGTGGGAGGCATTGTGCTTCCACAAGGCTTGGTGCCAGAACATTACTGGGTTGAATTACCAGTTGATATTCTTGGACAGAGACAGTTCTAGAAACTGAAAGCAATGTGCTATCACAAAAACAAAGTAGGATGAAATATAAAATTTATTTTCCCTTTTGAAGCTTGACAATTGAGAACAAATTTCATGGGAAATTAACTTGCCCCAATCAAAAGTGGCTTGTTCCTTGACTGTAAAATAAAAAATATAAAGAGACATATGGGAAATAGTTGTTGTGGACTCCTGTCTCGTTATTCTTGTAAACATCCAGGCAATTTCGCAGAATGGATTTGTAAGTGAACTAACCTGCAAGCTTGTGATATCTTTAGGAACTACAATCGGGTCTTCCAATAAATGGGGCAATAGGTCCAACCCATTATTATTCTTTACTAGGAACTGTTTGGAATATTGTCCTTTGAATGCCAATGTTGGCTCCGACAATATTATCATCTGGCGGAAGACCTGAGGTGACAAAGAAATAGAAGAGTGGTCCCACAGTGGAATAATTCTTTTGTCTGAAATAAATTTATCGGTGCACCAAGAGACCATATCCTTACAGTCAAAAAATTCAGGGACACAGCCTACACGAGCAATCCCAGAGGTCCAAATTACTTCGTTCTAGGCAGTAGGGGTTGAGTAATAAGAATATGCCCTGGACCACTGGAAGTTCTAGTCCTCGCACCCGAAGATGATCACTATATATCCATAGAAATGTTGTCAAGTTGATGCCATAGGTTTATGAGAACGTTGGTTTTCTCCAAACGATGATTGAAATGAATAGTCGGAGCCAATAATATAACTCTCCACAAAATCTTGGTTAAATGCTTATGAATGGGAAATCTCCTCAAGCCTTTCGCTAATTAATGGCAATTTGTATGGGTCATGCATGATGATATGTTAGTAGAAAAGCTTGCTTATTGCACATTTATAAGTGCGAATGTGGCGGGTATGACAAAGAACAATTAAGGATTGGAGGTTTCGTGAACGTGCCAAGTCGACGACGTGCGAACAACATTTCATGATTTTGAAATCAACACTCGAATGGGATAATATAACCCTCTGAAAATATTGGTTTAATGCATATTAATAGATATCCTCGAGCCTTTCGCCCATCAATGACAATCTATACAGTGCCTGCACGATGAGATTTTAAAATTAAATGTCACTAATTGCATATTTAGAAACAAGATATATAAATATATTAAAACATTTTTTTTATTATAGACAAGTGCAAAAATCACAGAGACAGGGGGAGAGCAAGGAATGAATGGCAAGGTCTGAAAAGTGGTTGGACGATATTCAAAATAGGGTTACAGGGGATACTCAGGAGAGGCGAGTGTTCCACGGTCAAATTTTATGTATCATAATTTTTTACTGTAAAACGTGTAAGACATAAGAGATCACGATGGGGGAGTTCAACGACCGGTTTGTATATTTGCGGAATTCTAAGAAAGTGGCTAAGTATGAAATAGGTAAATGGTCGGTCAGACTTGTTTTCAGAATCAAATATTGAAGATTTCGTGAATGGACCAACCCGGCGACGCACAATTGACATTCCATGATGTTTGAAATTAACACTCGGAAGGGATAATATAACCAACCAAAAAAATTGGTTTTATGCGTATTAATGAAATATTTCCTCAAATCTTGGTTTAGCATTAATGCTTTCTAATTGAATATTTAGAAATAAAATCTTATATATAATTGGTAATTGCTAATTGCAAAAGGGCGCGGGCACAGGAAACAACGATTAGGAATTGGATATTTCTTGAACCCGCCAACCCAACGATCTATGGAAGAAATTTGAAGAAATGGAGAAGTATGGAAAGCGGATGGATGCGCTTCAAAATGGGGTGACAATAGTTCCACGGGAGACGTGAGGACCTGATGGTCAAATTTTATGTCTTAGAAGTTTTTAGTGCAAAATGTAGTATATATATATATATAAACATTTTTTTATTATAGACAAGTGTGAAGGTCACGGAGACGAGGGAGAGCAAGGAATGAATGGAAAGGTCTGAAAAGTGGTCGGATGAGATTCAAAATAGGGTTATGGGGGATACTCAAGAGAGGTGAGTGTCCCATGGTCAAATTTTATGTATCAGAATGTTTGACTGCAAAACGTGTAAAATGAAAGAGAGCATGATGGGGCAATTCAGTGGACGGTTTGTATATTTGCGGATTTCCAGAAAGTGGCTAAGTATGGAATAGGGAAATGGTCAGTCGAACTCTTTTTCAGAATCTAGGATTTAATATTTCTTGAAAGAACCAACCCGACGATGCGAAAATGACATTCCATGATGTTTGAAATTAACAGTCGGAAGGGATAATATAACCATTCGAAAATTTTGGTTTTATGCATATTAATGGGAGATTTCCTCAAATCCTGGTTTAGAATTAATGCTTGCTAATTGCATACTTATAAATAAGATCTTATATATAATTGGTAATTTCTAATTGCAAAAGGGTGCGGGAATAGGAAACAACGATTAGGAATTGGATGTTTCTTGAACCCGCCAACTCGATGATCTGCGAAAGAAATTTGAAGAAAGGGCAAAGTATGGAAAGCGGATAAATGAGTTTCAAAATGGGGTGACAATAGTTCCACAAAAGACGTGAGGACCAGACAGTTAAATTTTATGTATCGGAAGTTTTCAGTGCAAAATGTGTACCATGGAAGAGTGTATCATAGGTAGGCTGTAATACGAAAGATAATATTATCTGAGTCCAATTGTAAATTTGTATATCAAAAAATTCATGGTATTGTTTGTAGGTCATATAACAATAGAAGTCCAATCTAGAGCCTTCCTACCGATAATCCGCAGTCGAAGAAGTGACTGGGTATGGAATGGGGAAGTGGTCGATCGGTGTTGTGATATAAGAGAATGAGTGCAAATGTGAACTCACAAGTCCACCTACCCGTGCAGCTAGACATTTTCAAAAAAATGAATAAGTGATGAGAAAGATAAAGTTCTTGGAAAAGAGAAACAAATATTTGGCTAAGAATAGAAGATGGAAAAGAAGGGCTAATATATTCACATCTATAATAGATATCCCATTTCCTACCAAGATATATACTTGGAAAGAAGTGGAAAGGTGGCGGGCACAAAAAAAAGTGACTAGGAATATGATCTGTGAGTTTGCTTGGTTCTGGGTTGTATGCTTCATTTGTCAATTTTTATATCATGAAACTCCGAGTGTTATTTGCAGGACATGGAACAATAGAATTGCAAATTTTTAGCCAGCCAGCCTGCAAGTCCGCCTCTCAATTTGTATAGCGCAGAACTCTAGGTGTTGTTTGTAGGAAAAAAAACTATAGAGGACATTCTTTGCCCTTTAATATAACCTCTATGATGCAAATATAGTATGTGGCTCATTTTAGCACTTTTTCATCTGTAAACAATCACAATCTTGAGCCTGCCAGCCCTGGAGTCCGTTTGTCAATTTTTATATCGCAGAAATTCGAGTGTTGTTTGGAGGACACATAAAAATAGAAGTGCAATGTTGAGCCAGCCAGCTTGCAAGTCCGCATCTCAATTTGTATATCGCGAAACTCTGGGTGCTACTTGTAGGACACGAAACAATAGAGGCCCAATTTTGAGCCTGCCAGCCTAAGAACCCGCGATCCAAAATGTGGCTAAGTATGGAATGAGGTATCCATACATGAGGGAACTGTTGTCAGCCTATTTTGAAACCCATGGCGGAGGTTCGGGTGCCGTTTGTAGGCGACGAAACAATGGAAGTTCAATATAGAGCCCGGGTGTCTCAGAATTTGTGATCTGAAAAGTGCCTAGGCATCGAATGGCTACTGGTTGGTCGAAGTCGCATTTTCGAAAAAACAAATAAGTAAAGAGAAAGAGAGAGTAGAGAGGAAAAATAAACAATAATTTGGTCAAGTATAAAAGAGGGAAAAGAAGGCCCAATATATTCAAATATGCAATAGATATTCCATTTCCTGGAAAGATCTTTTCTGTTTGTTGTTGGATAAGTTGTATACATATTGCATATACTTGGAAAGAAATATGAAGGTAATGGGCACAAGAAACAACATATAAAAATTTGAAATTTCCTTAACCCATGAACTCGACGATCCTCCAAAGAGATGTCAAGAAATTTTCAAGTGTGGAAAGTGGTCGGATGAGCTTCAAACTAGGGTGACGGATTCCCGAGGAGCCGTAAGGCCCCAAGTGTAAAATTATATGTATCGGAACATTTCGGTGAAAAATGTCTAACACGGAGGAGGGGATGATGTGGGAGTCCAGAAGTAAATATGCATATCGCAGAAGCCAAAGTGATATTTGCAGGTCACAGAACAATGGAAAGTGCAATTTAGACAAAGGGGAAGCTCTCGGTCGAAACACGTGAATCTGCCAACCCGCACAGCAAGGCATTTTCAGAAAAAAAATGATTAAGTAAACAGAAAGAGAAACTACAGGGGATAAAAGAGTGGGAAAATATAAAGTTGGAGGGAAATTTTTGCAAGTGCGAATTGGTTTCAAACAAGCCACATTGTTGCAAAACCATCATTTTCTAGTAATTGTCAGCAAATGCTTTATTGAAGATTAGATTTTATTGCAACTTGTGGGTGTAAGTGTGTTCTTGATACATTCTTCCATGACTAAAACATATTAACTTAAGTATTAAACTTCTTACATTATGGGTTTTTAGCATTAAATATTAATAATTTCATGTCTAGAAACAAGAATGACGATCTTTCTGCAACATTGTGATTTGGTATTACTATGTTCTATCTGCATTGCGAATAGAATTGAAAGTTGGTTTGAAACTGTGTGTAATTCATTTTTTGTTTGCATAAAATCCCGATGGATCGACGCAGTACATTGTCATATAATTGTTAGATGCTCCATTTTAGAACAAATTACCTAAGAAAATACAATATCGAATAACTACGAGACTACTGAACCATGCCAATGAGAAGAAGCATTGAATCCAGAAAAGAAGCAGCAACCAAGACTCCAAGGCAAATATTTTTAATAGCAAATCCATTAAAAAAAAAGAACATTGAGCACTGTACATCTATCCTTAGAAATTGGACCCAGTTCTTTGGGCCAAAACATTGAACGTATCTTCCACAAACATAGGCATGGGATCCACAACATGCAAGACCCATCAAGATGCTCTTCAACATGCATACAAAATTGATTACCATGCCTTTGTTTTTAGGAACTCCTTGTAGTTTTCTCCTCAATGGATCATCTTGTGGTAAAATTGATAGTTCTTAGAAGCTTCCCGTGAGGAAGAAGACGAAAAATGTTGCAGGGAAAATGGAAGACTTTAACTGAAATTTAGGACACACCAAGAAACCACCTCTCCATGGTTGAAAACTTTAGGGACACGGGTTGCACGTGAAATTCTAGAGGCCCAAATTAGTCCATTCTGGGTGGAAGGATATGACTAGTATAAATATCCCTTGCACCGGTGGGAGTTCTGGTCCTCATTCCCTAAGATGTTAATCGTATATCTAGAGAATAGGACAATAGTCCCGCAATTGAATAGTTTTTTGGCTTGAAATATATCTCTGGGAGCATCAACATATCATTTCCTTACAGTGAAAGTATTCCGACTAGAATGGACTACTTTCGACCTCTAGAATTCCTAATTTCGACTTGAAAAGAGGCTATTGCGTTCAACGTCGGTTTCTTTTTTGAAACTCCTTCTTTTGGTGTTGTCAGGACTGCCATCACTGAGACGGGTAGTTTTGCCCATTATGATTGATTTAAATTTGGGCACAAGAGTGGGAACAGTCTCTGCATTACCATCATCCATTTTTTTATCATTTTCCATCATATCATCTTCTTCCAGCTCAGAATCCATGGCATCAACCTTTGCACCAGCCATCAATGCAACTGGACAGGTTTTCTGAGCAAGCAGGGTTGCCTTGGAATTATTTGGCTTGAAATATATCTCTTGGTGTACCAAGGGACCATATCCTTTTGTGCTCCTGGGAAGAGGGAGATGAGTAGTAAGAATATTCCCTGAAATACTAGAACCTCTGGCCATCATGCCCGAAGGTGTTCACTGTATCTAGATAGAACTGCTGCCACAAGTTAATGAGAATTTACGTTTGCTCCAGACGATGTTTGAAATGAAAATTAGGGAGGGATAATAAACCCTCCGCAAATCCTGGTTTAATGTATATCAATGGAATATCTCCTCGAGCCTTTTGTTGATCAATGACAATCTCTAGGGTTCATGCATAATGAGTTGTTACCATTAAATGTCACTAATTGCATATTTAGAAAAATGTGTGAAGGTGGCGATGACGATGAAGAGCGATTAAGAATCAGAGATTTCTTAAAGGTGCCAACCAGATGACACACAAAAGAGATTGCATCATGTTTGAAATGAATACTTGGAAATGATAACACTCTTCTTTGCAAATCTTGGTTTAATTCGTAGTAATGCCAAATCTTCTCCGGCCTTCCGAACATTAATGAGAATATTAACGGTTCTTGGACGATGAACTACTAGCATTAAATCTTAATAATTGCATATCTGAAAGAAGTATGAAGCTAGCGGTGATGGCGAAGAGTGACCAAGCATTGTACATTTCATCCACCCGCCAACCCGTGAAACAGATTCCAAGAAATGCCCAAGTATAGAAAGAGGTCAGGCGGGTTACAAAAAAAAGGGTCACAAGATATACCCAGGAGACATGAGGGGTTGATGGTCAAATTGTATCTCAGTGATAGATTTCAGCTATCAATTTGTATATCGTGGAATTTTAGGTGTTGTTTGTGTGTAGGGGAACAATGGAAGCGCAATGTCGAGAGAGAAATTTGTATATTGCAGAACTTCACATGTTGTATATAAAAGCATGAGACATTCGAAAAAAGGACTAAGTAAACAAAAAGAGAAAGCATACAGGATCAAGGGGAATTTGTTTGCTAATTTGTAAATCGTGGAAGTTCGGGTGCTATTTGCAAGCGACAGAACAATGGAAACACAATGTTGAACCCGCCTATCCAGGAACCCGCGATTCAAAAATTTTGATCAATATGAAACAGGGAAGCGGTCGATCGGGCTAGTGATATAAAAGTAACAATGGAAATATGAAGACGTGAATCTGCCAAATCCCGCACCTAGACATTTTCTGAAAAATGAGTAAGTAAAGAAAGGGAAAGCAGAGGGAAAAGAGAAAACAGATGGCAATTTTTGGAAGCGAGAATTGTTGTAAGAAAGCACCATTGATGGTATTAATAGTAACTATGAATTGTGTTAAACATGTTAATAGGTTCTTCAATCAAGGAATAGATACAATGAGCGATGTTTATAGTTTCCAGGATTTGTTTGTATAAGAGAAGCATCAAAATGTTCCAAGAAAATCAAGTTTTGGATGTTTAAGTAAAGTTTTTGTACTGTTAGCTTCACCGCAAGTATAACAATGTCGAATTTCAATTTTAATGTCCCCTCGTTCATATGATTGTTCCATTAGACTTCGCATAGTATATGTTCTTTTATTTCAATTTTTTTGCTAATTTGTAGATCGTGGAAGTTTGGGTGTTGTTTGCAAGCGACAGAACAATGGAAACACAATGTTGAACCCGCTTATCTGATAATACGCCTATTTAGAAACCCGCGAGCCAAAACGTTTGTACAATATGAAACAGGGAAGTGGTCGGTTGGGCTGGTGATATAAAAGTAAGTGAAATCTGAAGACGTGAATCCGCCAACTTCCACACCTAGAAATTTCTGAAAAACGAGTAATACATACTAAATTTGTACTTTTATAAAGTATGGACATGATATTTTATAGAGCATGTACGGATCCCTCATTCCATACTTAGGCACTTTTTGGATCGCGTGATCTCGGGTTGGTGGGCTTAAAATTGGGCCTCTATTATTTTGTGTCCTACAAATAGCACCCAGAGTTCCGCGATATACAAATTGATAAGCGGACTTGCAGGATGGTTGGCTCAACATTTCACTTCTATTGTTCTATGTCGTCCAAACAACACTCATATTTTCGTGATATACAAATTGAAAAATGAACTCCAAGGATGGTGGGCTCAAGATTGCGATTGTTTATGGATGGTGATCCCTATCAACTATGTAACATTATATAAAAACATTATTTTCAATACTAAGTTATTAATATTAAATATTGATATTGTACAATTTAATTACATAAAATTATTAAAGGATTTTAAATATATTATTTAAAAGAAAAACCCACCTATTCGGAAACCCATGATCCAAAAAGTTTGTACAATATGAAATGGGGAAGCGGTTGGTCAGGCTGGTGATATACAAATAAGTGGAAATCTGAACATGTGTATCCACCAACTTCCTCACCTAGAAATTTTCTGAGAAACGAGTCATACATACTAAATATATACTTTTATAAAGTATGGACATGATATTTTATATAGCATGTACAAATCCCTCATTCCATACTTAGCCACTTTTTGGATGGTGAGTTCCCGGGCTGGTGGGCTCAAAATTGGGCCTCTATTGTTTTGTGTCCTACAAATAGAACACAGAGTTCCACGATATACAAATTGACAGGAAGACTTGCGGTTTGGCTGGCTCAACATTGCACTTCTATTGTTTTGTGTCCTCCAAACAACACTCAGAGTTCCGTGATATACAAATTGGCAGACGGACTCCAGGGCTAGCAGAGTCAAGATTTTGATTGTTTATGGATAGAAATCCCTATCAGTTATCTAACATTATCTAAAAAAATTATTTTCAAATATTAAATTATTAATATTAGATATTGATATTGTAAAATTTAATTACATAAAATTATTAAAGGATGTTAAATCTCTTATTTAAAAAAAAAATGAAGTAAACAAAACAAAGTTGTTTTAAATTCTACCACCACAAGTATAACAATGACAAATTTGAATTTTAAGGGCCAGGGATGATCTTAAGGATGGAAAATTATTTTTAAATGTAGAAAGCTTGGTGAATCTTACTAATCCTTCATATGTCAACTATAGATGTTTGGCGATATTTTTGTAAAAATATTCAAATTTCTAAGTATTTTATATAGTTTTTATAAAATTTTGGCTATTTTTAAGGTAAAATAATTTTATCCTATAGAATTTGGCCGAATTTTTTTTAAAATAGTGAATCTCATTTTTGGAAAAAACATGGAAAATTAGCCCATGAGCGAAATTTAGCCCATAAAATCATCCTTGTAATAAGGGCCTCTTGTTGATATGATATCACCATTGGACTTTGCATAGTATATATTCTTTTATTTCAAATTATTCCAGGAGATTAATTTTACCAAGTTCAT
Organism: Picea glauca; assembly: GCA_000966675.3. NCBI lineage: Eukaryota > Viridiplantae > Streptophyta > Pinopsida > Pinales > Pinaceae > Picea > Picea glauca. The sequence goes on along the minus strand of JZKD02S0296571.1, from coordinate 23,314 downwards.
TGATCAAGGAAAAGTGCTAAAACAAGCCACATACTACATTTGCATCACAATGCCATACAAATTGACAGGCGAACTTTCGGGCTAGATGGATAAATAATTGCAAGTCTATTGTTCTGTGTCCTCCAAACAAAACTTGAAGTTCCACGATATACAAATTGATAGACGAAGCATAAAACTAAGAACCAAGTAAACTCCAAACAGGCCGCAAGCAAGATCCCACAAGGTTCCATAGATCATCACGGATTGACCTTTGCATCAAACAATTTGATATATAAAGAAAAAACGTCGTGGCATTGGTTTTCTCTTACATTTGGTATATCTTCCCACGAAAAAATAACCAGGGCCATGGGATATATGGGGTTTGCTACCATGCTTCCCATTTTTGGACTCAACAATCTTATGCGCATGCAATCTCTATAGCGAGATCTGAATATCACAAGCCGATGTTTCAATCCATGTCGAGATCCTCTTTTTTTTCAATTACGGAATCGAGAAAATACAGATACCATACCATAAATGTATATATGGAGACAAATTTTTATTTTATTCGAGCACCCGAAAGAAAATTGCAAAAATATTGTCATGGCTAAATAGTTGAAAAACAATTGTTGAATTTGGTCACCCAAAAAACGTGCAGGATCCTCCATCAAAGCAACAACCACCCATCATGTTTTTTTTTCTTTTATTTGCACGCTGAAACAAATATGCAAATTCCTCAATGGGAGATGCAAGAAAACATCAAAATAACAACATCGATTGCATTTGCAATTATATTCTCAAGTACTCGAGTTCAACGAACATTCATCTGGGTGTTGAAGAAATATTGCAGAGACACACTGCAAATTTCTTACTGGGAGATGCAAGAAAACATCAAAATAACAACATCGATTGCATTTGTAATTAGATTCTCAAGTACTCAAGTCCGATGAACATTCATCTGGGTGTTGAAGAAATATTACAGAGACACATGAGATATTTTCGTTTCCTGCCAAAGATTCATATGTTTTTTTTTTTCTTCTTTAGTCGATATGCAATATTTCATTGTTCTCATTTAAGGTAATTTTTTTGTGTATTCGAAAGTCATGTAGCATATAGACATTGCTTGCCTTTTTATGTAGGTATGCTTCATACGACAATTCTTCTAACCTAGGAAGCACATCTTGTAACAGAGGTTGCCTAATTGTACAATGCACGGTTGTGTTTCCCACGGTTCAGATAGAAACATTGAGGCAATGTCCATATATATATGGACATTTTTCACTGCATCACAGACAATCAATCGTATCATCACTTATAAAAGCGGAAGCATAACAAGGAGAGTTGAATTTATCACATACAAGCTCAAAGGGGGTCGAGTACGCATTCGTTGCAACCAAAACACCTTCAACCTAGAAACACGAGCATAGGAATTAATACACTGAACAATATAATACAGAATTGCATCCCCCCCCCTCCCTCAAAAAAAAAAAAAAAAAAACCACAAAAATTTGGTGAAGCCTATTTGTATAAGCAAAGTGAGAATGATTTTGTAGATGCATATGCACAACAGTTGTAGAGATAGTTAGTTTTTTCAGATCCTGTACTATGTCTGCTCGCAACTCTATTACAAATGTTGCTTGGGTTGTGTGAAAGATCTTTTCTCTAACATCCCTTTTCTTTGTTATATTTTTGAAGAGCATAAGTGGAAACTTCCCTTTATGGAATTGTTGTTCCAATGATGAAAACAAATTTGAATAGTTATCGAACAATTGCAGCTGCAACATGGAACAGTGCAATATTTGTGTAACTTGTACATGAGATACATGCACATGCAAAAGTAAAGGACAAAAATGGATATGGAGAACGATACCATTTCCTTGTTATTATCTGACTCTCCATATTTTATATGGATAATGTGTTGCGAGCCAATTTTTCTCATCAGTGTGACAACTTCGACAATGGTTTTGATCTGGTAAATATCATTGCTCTGTGCAAGCTGGTTGATAGTTGCATCTGGGACGAAACAATATTCTGAACAAACAACAATAATTTTTTCCACAATACTTGTTTCGTTGAGCGAAATAATTCGATCACAATCACCACGGTCATATACTATTTTGGGCAATATATTAAAATTTGTAATGGATATCCCATTACTCGACAATATCTTTTTTGGATGTTTCTGGACAAGTTGTGTAGGAATAGGCAGTGTGACTGTCATCATGGCCTCCTTGTTTGTCATGTCAGCACACATAATGGATCTAGTTTTGTTTTCCTTGTCCAAGTAGGTGCTATAGATGACCATTATGTCCCCGATGAACACTTGTCCAGTTTGACGACTGTTCAAGCCCTCTATTGATAGTAGTTTGGTTATTGCAAGTCTAGACCTGGTGACAATTTTTGAACAGGAAAACTAAAGTGAATGGTAGTGTGCAGTATTTTTTTGTATTCATTTTTCACTGGCCTAAATTTACAAGTAGACACATAGCTTTGATGAACTATGGAGCCAAAGTTTTGCAACCACACCTCTTAGTCTTCGAAACCTGCACTATGTTCGGCGTCTCACTTGTACTTGTTGATACTTCTTGTGAACTGCAAACCATGTATTGCATATGACATAAATATATTCACCATGCCATAGATGAATAAATAGCCGAGGATATTTTTTTGGTAAACATACTAGGAACACAATGTATGTATCTTTACCTTTGGCCTTGTTAATCTACTGATGTCTAGGATGACTGACTGCTCATGGCCATGTCACTAGCCCAACTTTTTCTAATGAAAGCATGTGTAGATGAACATCAAAAGGACTAAACAAGCATATGCAATGTATACTATCCATAATAGTTCTTAATGTCACATGCAGGGTGGAAGGAGATGGAATACGAAATAGGGTGTCAAGGGATACTCATGAAACATGAGGACCCGAGGATCAAATTGTATGCCTCTGATTTTTTGACTAGGGAAATTTGTAATAGTAAATAGGGTGTGATGGCAGGGTAGGACGACCAATTTTTATATCGTAGACCCCTGGAATCCAGGGGAGAAATCTTGAACCCGTCAACCTGGCACCCGCAATCAAAAAAGTGGGTAAGTATGGAATAAGGTAGAAGTGGGACCATAAATGTGAACCCATGAGTCTGCCAACCTATGCACCAAGTCATTTTCGGAAAGACCACTAAGTAGAGAAATTAGAAAGAAAAATGGATAATAGAGAATGGAAAAAATAGAAATGGGGAGGGCACAAAGGCCCATTGTTGCCAAGTCATCGTTTTCTAGTCTAATATTATATGCCCCCACCTGCTTTGTATATTTAATTTACTAGCATAGTTGGCATACCTTTTCAAAGATTTTACCACATAACCCTCTGTTGTTGCACAAAACAATTCATCTTCCTGTCCAACCAACCTATTTCTTCCAAAGTAGCAATGTTGAATATACAATTTACATGAAGGAAGGTTAGTATGAAGACAGACATGTAAAAGAAAGAAAAAAAGTTCTATTTATTTCAATGTAAAAAAAAATAATACGATTCACATGAGAATAAGAAAAAACATACATAGTATATACATAGGGAGGAAAAAATACAAAGAGTCCATCATCCTCTCCAACCATTCTGTTTGTTTAAATGTAGCAATGTAGGAAAAATACAACGGACATGAAGACATGTAATGAATATAAGTTATTATGTAGGAAGGTACACAACATATACATACAATAAATTAGGTGAACACATATACAGGCAATAAATGAAATACAAAACAACGCAATATGGAATAATAGTACAAGCATGTACCTTTTTATGTCCTCTTCCACTGATGCATTCAAGACTCTGTCGTTTTCTCCAGGCATTCTATTTGTTTGAATGTGGGAACGCACAAAATACAATGAACATGAATGGAAACTGGTATGCATCAGAGAACAATTTATATGTACATACATTAAATCGAACTAAAAAAATAGAATAAAAGATAGGCAGAAACATGAACCTTTGTTTTTCTCCATCCATGGTTGTAAATATATAAATTTTTTCCCTGCCCAAAATATATTACAAGCCACAAAATATTACCAAATTGCATGGCCATAGCTAAACGATTTTGGTTTTCCATGGCCAAGTATCCAAATATGCTTCCAATCATGGAAATATATGTTCTTTATCCTCTACAAAGATTGTTGTGCCCATGATACAAGATTTTGGTTTTCCGTGCAAACTATCCAGATATGCTTCCAAACATGGAAATATAATTTTGCAGTATCTTTGTTGTACATATCATATCTCAAGTACAAGACAAATTGTATCATGGTCATATCAGTCTGTGTATAGGATAAATAACATGTATTGTGATATGGGCACATTCCACCATACATGGTTTAGAAGTGCAACTTGCACATGTTTTATTTTAACAAAAAAACAACGGATATTGTAATTCACATGTACTTCTTGAACTATTTTTTATGCAACTATTTTCTATCATGTCAACACTGAAGTACCAACAAAAGTTTATAGAAGAACAGATCTTGACCTTGCCAGACACAACAAATAACACAACCGCATGTCCACTCATGGGTGCAGGGGTTGAACACTGAAAAGCCCCCAAAAAATCATAATAGTATAAAAAAAAAAACAGCTCCAACTACTAGTGCAAGACCCCAACCCTGCAAATCTGAAGTAAACAAAAGAAAACAACAAGCACCAAACCAATGAGAAAGAACAAACATTCCCAACTGCATCCCCAGGGCCCCAAATCGAAAACCTAAGCCAAAAAAACAAAACCAACAACCAACAAACCAACGAACCAACAAACAAGCAACAACCACTGAACCAGTAAACAACATATGTATCTTCGACGATTAAAAAACTGCAACCAAAGCACAAAAGGAACCAGAAACATATGATGAGCATCTCAGTAGAAATAAACAAACATTCTTACTTGCAAACTGCAAACACTAAACAACAAATAAGGAATAGAAAATGAAACTATGGCATGAAAACTTACTTCGAAATGATGAAAGATAGAAGCGCAGGTCAAATTGTGAACCAAGAACCAATCGACGAACCAACGAAGAAGAAGCACTCACCAAACCAGTAAACAATGTATGTAGCTTCAACGATGAGGAAATTGCATTCCAAGGCTAGAAGAAGTATGAAACATACAATTCCTATTCAATTGGCAGTGGACAACAATATTGTCCAAA
>JZKD02S0296560.1:6774-20021 GCA_000966675.3 Picea glauca | reverse complement strand
TATATATATATATGTTGAACTTATTTTCTATGTTACCTAACAATCAACATGCCTGGCAAAGGAGTGTTCCAAAGAATTTTCGTGAGGCTTTAATGAGTGTGGCTTATGAGAGGAAATGAACTCAACCATGCCTTGCAAGGGATTTGTGCAAAGCATTTTCACGAGGCTTTAATGAGTGTGGCTTATGAGAGGAAATGGACTCTCTACTTTACTTTAAAACAACAATCTTGATAGAAAAATAAAAATAGAATCATAAAGACAAATGAGAATAGAATCAAAGGTACAAAAATATTTTCCAAATAGATTTATGAGGCCAATCAGAAAGCTAAATGTGAAGAACCCAAGATTTGGATCATTTATGATTAATATGTTTGAAGTAAGATTATAACAACAGGTCGTAAATGATTTTACAATAGAGAGATCATTTTTTGTTTCCTTCGTAATTGGTAGCTACAAAATCTAGGGTAAGGTTGGTGAAAGTTTCAATTGTTAAAAAGACCAAAAATCTATCGCATAGTCTTCATCGGTGAAAATGGAGTCTAAAAGTGTCTTCATCGGTGAAAATGGAGTCTACTTTTAGAGCTTGCAGACAATGAATAGTGTTATTTCCATCGTCTACATACCAGAGGAACAATTTTGTGAAAACTTATATATGCACAAAGCATAAGACATATGGAAATTTTCAAAATTTTCCCATAGCGCAAGACAAATGGAAATTTTGAATTCGCCCAAACTACATGATAAATGGATTTTTTTTTATAGGCTCTCAATGTATGATGAAATATTTTAGAAAAATTGTTCCCCTTGAAAAAATGACTTCAAAGTAATTAGAGTATCCCCTCTTTGAAGCACAATAGATGCATGGAAATAAAGGTATTGTTACAAAGATTATAATAGAAAATTAGTTTTAGGTCATAGGATAGTTTATCAATGTGAAATAATGTGAAGTTTTGTTCCATCTTTAGATATTGTAAATATCTTTGTGATGCCTTAAACTAGCCTATCCTCCTTGCCACCTATGGCCTCACCACCTGAGGCCTCATCACCACCCTTTATGTGCTCAGCCATCGCAACTGATGAATCGATTAGTCAAGCCTTAAACTTTTAAACCGAAATTTCACTTTTGTTTGTGTCAAATTTTTTTTAATCTTGGATGGTTGAGAGAAAGAATTGTTATTCTTCCCAACTACCTATCATGTAATGTTGGTGGGACATATCACAATGTTATTAAAACTTTAATAAATAGCGTAATACTCATTAACTATGTGTAAAACATCAATTTGTTCCTCACAATTCTTGCCACTGCAATATAATGATAAGTCCATCATCTATTTTTATGGCTTGCCACTCTTCCATAGTTTTATGCTTTGGATATAAAAGGTTTGGGTTTATAATAATTTAGACATAAAATCAATGCAAAGGAAATTTATTATCTTCGTAAATATGTGAACTTACAAATAGAAAATGGTTACGTGAATTGGTCTAATTATACTGATTCCCGTGGGACGAGGTAATTAGGACCAAAGTCCCTGAATACATTTCCTCTCAAAAATGTGAACTTACAAATAATTTTTTATTTTATAAATTTTATTTTTAAATCTTAAAAAAATTAAATCTTTAATATCTTAAACATAAATATAATATAATAGAAATAATATAAAATATAAAAATAATCTATATTAAATAACTTTATTTGTTACCTTTATTAGTCCCTGCCAAAGGCATAGGGACTGGGACTGTAACAATGAGTCTGGCATTGACCCAGTATTAATTTACTCTTTGACTTTAATTTTCATAGCATTTCCAAAGTTAAACATAAAAAGATCTTAATAATAATTTTTTTATATTAAAATGAATTTAATTTTTTTATTTTTCTAAATTTCTATTGGATTTCAACTTCAATCCCTTATTGTAGGGATGACGGCGTGCATGAATTGTCGTTGAAAGTGCATATAATTGGTGCACTACAGTTGTCAAGTTCACCGCCCTTGCTGCCCTGGTTGTCTATTCAGTGTTGTACTCGAAGCCCTATTATTATCAGGGTCATTTAATTCCTTTGCCATCCTCTACAGAGCCTCACTGACAATCTTGACAGGCTTCCATGCATTATTTGATTGTTTGGTTTATTGCTTCTTCACACGAACCTGGAAGAAGACCTCCTCGGTCTCCTTAGAAACTGCAAATAATTTAGTAAACGAATTCTCTGCATCGGTGGAAGGCTTGTTCTTGTTAAGAAATACAACATTTTTTTTATGCAATCCTCTCGGAAGAACTTCTGTAAAACTCCCCTTTATTTCATCCACAAAAATTTGTCTTGCAGGGATCGTGGTAGGGGAGGGAGAAAGTCTTGATACATACAAGGTAGTAGTGGTGGGTAAGTCAAGCCCAGTCCTCCGAGTGCACATATAATCGAAGTCTATGATTCCAATGACAGGTCATGGAGGATTGCAGGACACCTGTCGGAGGAGAATTGAATGGGTAGGGGGATCAGGATGGCTTTCTGTGATGGTTCATTGTACTGTTGGATGAGCATTAATGATGATTGGATCATTATTGGTTTCAACATCAGAAAGGGGACTGCCTTTTCTACACTCTTTCCAGAGATGGCTAATGAAGAGAGAACTTGCCCTTATCTGCTCGCATGTGGATTGCGGCCTCTGGTTACATGGGGCATTATCAAAGAAGGGGAGGAGATTTTACAGGAGGTCATTATATGGGAGCTTGAGAACGTGAAGGTGGACTCTTCATCATCTTCATCATCACAGTGGAAGGAAATTGCCAGAATGCCTCCACACATGTGTGAGGGTATTAACCGGACTTTGTTTGATATCGAATACCCATTTATGTGTTGCATAGGAGTTGGGGATCACGTGTGCTTTGTAACCATTGAAGATTATCAAGTGATATAAGTGGTTGTTTACAATATTAGTGAAAATACATGGAGTAGGCTTCCCAACTATCCTTTAGATGACGGCATTGTTCACAATATATGGGAAGGCAGTGTTATGGCCTTTGAACCAAGGCCCGACATGAAGGTTTTGTGAAGCCTAGTATGCATGCCTTTTCCTTTCACATCACCACCTTCCTTTTAACAGTTTAAATATGATTTCACTCTTATTTAGATCTGCACTTTTCTCTCCTGAATTTGCCTTGCCTTGCAATGTTCTTTGACTCTAGTTGGAAGCCTATCTCTAGCCCTAACTCGAGGTGAACACAGGTCTGAATAGACAGTAGTTGCATGTCTTGTAATCTTAGTGTATGGTTTTTCAAATATATTAAGAAGTTGGAGATATGAATTTAGCATTTGATTGTTCTTGATAATATGTGGCTGATAGGCTCTTGAAAAGGGTTTTGATTAAGCCATCTTCCTTTGGGGATTCAAATTATTACAGAGTTTTCATCAAAGATTTCCATGTTTGTTATGAAAGTCGAAGACTCTTTATTACCTTGTTATTTTGACATCATTATCTCAAATCACAATGTCTATATTAATATGTTATGAAATTTATTAATGTTGCTTTTTAAAACCTTGAATAGGACACTTAAATTTTTGAACTAACTATAGATAGTATTGCTGGTAGCAATTTCTCTTAGTCTGCCAAGTATTTTGAGGCATTTATACACATCACTTACGTCAATGGTGATACCAACTTGTTTATTTTGGTAATTAAAAGATGTTCTTATTACTGATTCAAAATTTGTATTACAAAGTTGGGGTGGTCGTTCTATACCAAAATTCATCCTTTCTGTCCGATAACAAAATTCAGCCTCCTTCTAGTTGGACCGATTTGCTTTCTAGGGATCAGATTGATAGCCTTTAAGATTTTACTACCTTGGATGGTGTCATCTTGCAACCCATAATAAATATCTTGATAACATAACAAAGCCTTCATAAACAGTTGCAAACCTTCCCGAGATTGTTTACTTGGGCCCTTTTGCTTCATTCTTCTCTCTCAATCAGTGTTGCATCTGCAATGTGTGTACTCTATATTGTCTCTCTTTCTTCATTCTCCTTGCCTTCTCCATCCCTATTTGAATTCTTTGCAGCTACTTTCCCAAAACCTTGCCTTCTCCATCCCTATTTGAATTCTTTGCAGCTACTTTCCCAAAATTTGTTAGATGGCTTCTTTGTCTTTCTCAGCTCACTAGGATACATGTTCCTGCTCAATGGGATTGCTCAAGTTGTACAACCTTAATTTCACTTCTTCCTTCTAGTCCTTGACTAAAGCTCCATTCTCCAACATTTCCTTCGCTAGATCATTCAGTGTGCTTCTCACTGCAGTTCTTCATTCGGAAGTCTCAATTTCATTTTTCTCAGCTTCGGTTAAAGCTCTGCATTGCTCTCAACTCTACAGACAGGTACTCTTATTCTTCTTCGACACAACAAGATTTTTGGTTGGCATTTTAGCTTCTTCTTTTTTTAGGATTTTGTATCATGGGTTTGCTTGCAATTTATTTGATTGGGTCTGTCTTTGGTGGCATTGACTTTCGGAGCATTATCAGACTGAAAATTAGTGGATTTTTGGAGTCTATACCCATTTGGTTATCAGGGTCCTGGAAGGCTTTTCTATATTGGGTGATTTTGTTTGTATGTTTTTGTCAATACTTCCTTAAAGTTGTTTTAGAATCAGAGCTCATGACCTTTGTACATCAAGTTTACCATGATCTAAAAGGGATGTGTATGTGTGTCTGTCATACAAACTCTGGGTTACTTCATTTTCTACTTCTAAAATGTTTGTTTCAAGAACTGAAGATTGCTTTTTTGTATTGGGTGATTTTATTTTTATTGGTGTAAGAATCAGAGCCTATGACCTCTGTACAATCGTATTACCCAGGTTTGGAAGGGGTGAGAGAGAGAGAAACTCTAGGTCTCATCATTTTCTGCTTTTACAATGTTCTTTTCAGTGACTATCAGTCTCAATAACCGAAGATTCTAGTCTTTAAACCATCAAGTTAACAATTCCTTTTTCTTGTTCGTTTTCGATGGTCTGACTTGCGTGTTTTTTAATGATCAGTTTCTTTTTGAATGATGTTTGAAAAAATCCATTTCAAACTTTGTTGTCAGGCTTTCCCTTGTACGATCTTTCACATGCAACATAGATATGCTTTAAAAACAGATTTTGTATTGCATCTATTAGCATGGTTGAGGCTATTTCAGGTTTTGGGTGATCAAGTGTGTGAGAATACCATGCAACAAGGTCTATTTTGGTGTTTTTTGCCAATTTTCTTGTTGGAGTGGCAGCTTAAGATATTTTGGGTTTAGACAAGTTATTGATAGAAACCCTGTAAAATGTTGAAAATAAGGAGTTTTTTCAATGATAATCAAATTTAGATAAAATAAAATAAAATTACTGAAAAACATTTTTTCAAATGTCATTGTCCAAGCTCTGTACCCAAGGGGATGAGCCAGGTTGCAATTTTTTTCATCATAAAATAATACTTGAATACATCAAGTTTTGACAATCTAAACTGCATCTAGGGAAGAGTCTCAAGCTACTAAAACAATACATGCTTGGCACAATGGGTTTACCCCTGCAAATTCATACAAGTCTATAATGGGTTTGCATGCTCAGTGCCTCATGGAGATGTATGTATTCCCTAGTGGAACGAGGTAAGGGATAAGATAATACATGGATGTGTCTACTCCCTTTTTTTTTCTCTGTTCTTTTTTTCTTCTATGTGCAATACTTTGAGTAATTTTCTCTGTTCTACTCAATACTTCTCTCTGTTCATTTTCTTCTGTGTGGAATACTTTGAGCAATTTTCTCTGTTCTGCTCAATACTTTGAGCAAGATATCTATAGACTGTTGAGCAAGATATATATACATTTTTGAGGCTTTATATTATTTCCCAATTCTTCTTCTTTCTTTATACAGGGTAAGAAACAAGAAGCAACAATATACAGTGTAAAAAACAAGAAGCAACAAAGTTCAATCTGCTTTTACCTCTGTTGTTGGAGAATCTGCTCCTCGATCTCAATCTTTCACTTAAAGGGGCTCAACATTTGTATCTGCACATGTATCAATGACTACGGGCACTATATTTATTGGGTCAGCACCTGTGGCCTTTGCTATAGGTGGTTATGGGTCTTCAACAACCTATGGAATTTGATCTACATTGAGAGTTTTGCAGCTGTTGCAGATACCATAGGGGCTAGAGTAGTTGGGAAGCTATTCCTCTTCCTCTTTGTTTTGTTGTTTACTTCATGCATGAATCTCTATCCTCCGATTAATTATGGGAAATGAATGCTATGTCCAGTAATCATTGATCTCCAATGAAATCATTATTGGCTTCATTAAAAGATGGGAGGTCTTACTCGCTGAGAGAATGCCCCTAGACATTTTTCATATCCTACATGTTATCTTTAACAAAAATATTTAGTTAAGACCCAACAACATTGCATAAAAATTTGGGGCAAACCATTTGAATGTGTTAAAAAAATCCCCGTCAATTGGTTATGGGGTCGAGGCTATCAAGCCTCGGTCATCTTATTTAATGGAATCTCTTTCCCACAAGATGTTGCTCACTGATCCCCCATTGATTGGGCATATTAAACTCTGGAACACATTGCCAACCACCCCATTGTGAAAGAGAGAATTGTCCTCTCCCACTGCATTGACTACAAAGCTAGAAGCACAAACTATTTAATGAGATTCATTGAGATAACAAAATGAACAATTCTACAGATGTAGCAATGTAGCTAAATTCATAAAATGATATACCATTTATGAATTGAATAAATGATATAAAGCATGATCACTAGCATGGCCAAAAACAAATGTTGCATCTCAAAATAACAAAGATAAAAAATACAGTTCCAAAAAGAGTTTGTATCAATGATGTCAGCAAGATAAATAAGTTTAGCAGTGACCAAATTAGTATCTTCCATCATCTAAGCCTTTTCTACTGCACCTGATTAATCAAAATTGTAGCTGCTTGTCCTCGTTGTTGTCTATCCTCTACCATTCCAATGCCACTAAGTTGGCTTGATCCTCATATTTATTATTCTCGATGGAGTTTGGTGGACTTTGGGACCCAAAAACTATCTCAATGAGGTAAATCTCCCTTTTGATCTCAGCTTGGTTAGAATTAATAGAAATGTCGTTCATCTCATATCATCTTCTATGTTACAATCCAATAGCATATCAAGGTTGATATTTTGATCAAGTGGAACGCCCTCAAACAGAAATGGCAAGTTGATGTCGGGATAAGACTACATTTGAAGAGCCCCCTCTCCCCCTCCCCCTGGTACTACTCCCCTCCCCCCCTCCCCCCGGTACTACTACTACTACCCCAAACTAATCCGTCTTCTCCCGAGCCGTGACACAATTGTTAGTTGCATAACCCTTTCCATTACCAAGACCATTCATTATGAATTCACATAAGGAATGCCATGGTTGTTGTCCAAGTGCAGGGTACTTGAGACAATTAATCCAGGACCTCCATGATGATGCTTTTCTTCTTGAGTTTGCACATTCATAATGGAATCACCTCTTTTCATTTTCTGTATATCTCCATGATGATGTTTTTCTTCTTGAGTTTGAATATTCATGATGTATTCACCTCTTCTCAATTTCTGCATATTGAAAACAAAGAATTGCAGGAATCTTCTTATTTTTTGCATATTGAAAACAAAGAATTGCAGGAATCTTCTTATTTTTTGCATATTGAAAACAAAGAATTGCAGGAATATGAGGAAGTTGTGTGAACACTTTCTACGTCCCAGGGTTTCCATGCAGGGATTCTTAAGTTATTGCAGTTGTTGGGAGAAGACGCGAGGCAATGAAAAGCATTTCATCTTTCTTGCTGCAATTGGACATGAACCTGTATATATCCATGTTGTTGTTGATGTAGCTCATGCATACCAATGATGCATACTTGTCAATCGCCATCCTAACAAGGAATAATCCAACCTTCCAGATGTCACGGTTGAACTCCGTTCATATGTAACGGATGTTGCATGACTATTTTTCTCCAATGATGACACTTATCATGTAAATATTTTAACATAAATTAATCCTATCTTACAATATTCGATCATAAAGTAAACATAAATGCCTAAGTTAACATAAATCAACCATAAAGTTGAATAGACTATGTTCTAGCTATATTTCTAGAATTATTTGTTCCATTGTTAATAATTCGAATATTATTATTAATTAAATTTAAAAATTAAAAATTAAGTATTTACTCAAAATTAGTAGAACCCTCGTAAACACGAAATTGAATTTGTTACTAAAAATAAAATTAATAGAACCCTCATAAACATGAAATTGAATTTGTTAATAAAAATATGAAATGGCAATTTTTATTACTGGAGTCGACTTTATTGTCTCTCAATGAACCCTCAACGAGTCGTCCTTCAAATCCTTGATGAACCCTCGATGAATCGTCCTTCAACTCCTTAATGGATTGGATAGGGTCTCTCATAGTTGTTTTATTTCCCTAAAAATACCTTCCACATTTCAAAACAACGATTCATACCATTTGATAAAAGGTCAAATGTCAAATAAGTCTTTTTATTATTTTTATTTATAAAATAAAATATAACCATGGCCATTATTTTTATTTTAAAACTTATCCCAATACTACTTGGATTATATATGTATAATTTTAAGTATAACCACCTTGGACAATTTGTCTTAGGATTATTATATACGTGTGTTAATCTATGTTTGTTCACCTTTGTGAAGTGGTATAGATTAAAAACACTTACATTTATCAGTATATATGTTATGGTAAATGGAGTGAAGTTGAATAAAATGTGAATTTTATTGTACCTAATAGTTTTAACTGCTATTGCAGTTTTCTATGACAACAAGAATATAGATAGCACGAGATTGATGGCTCATTTCCCAATTCACATGATTTCATGTAAAATGGAGTTTTCACAAATAGCAACAAGATTACAGATGGATCATTTCCCAATTCACAAGATTTCATTTAAAATGGAGCTTTTACAAATAGGAACAAGAATACAGATAGCACAAGATTGATGGTTGCTTTCCCAATTCACATGTAAAATGGAGTTTTCATCAATAGCACGAGATTGATGGCTGGTTTCCCAATTCACATGTAAAATGGAGTTTTCACAAATAACACTAGATTGATGGCTCGTTTCCCAAGTCACATGATTTCATGTAAAATAGAGTTTTCCATGATAGCAAGAATACAAATAGCACAAGATTGATAGTTAGTTTCCCAATTCACATGATTTTATCTAAAAAGATTAAAGACAAAATATTAATTGTTAATGAGTATTTTGGTTTAATATTCTTTACTTTCCTATAGTTTCACTTATTCATGTAAATTATATTGTAAAGAACCAAACCCCTCGTCACCATCATCGAGGATGCTAGAATATGATATTACATTCCTCGAGGAGCCAACATAGAAAGTATCTCAATAAATGTAATTATATTATTGTTTAGATCATTTTTTATTTTTATTATATCATTCTTAAAATGTTGCATGGCAGCTTAATTCATTGAGTGGCAGGAACTAAGCTGTCATGTAGCCCTTGTTAATACAGTAGAGACTATTGTAAACAAATTTATTTTTTTGCAATAATTTCACACGCAAAACAAGGTGTATAAGCCTAAGTTTTAGGCTTCAATGTCATTGAACACTTTTTGTTGGTCTATTGAATACTTTCAACACTTTATTCTAACCAATCAGAAGATTTGAGGCCTTATTTGGCCTCATGCCTTATTTATTTGGCCTAATATCAGGGCAAGGCACAATTTATATGAAATGTTTTCCCCTCAAACTTAGGAAATGTCTAATATATTTTTGCATCATTATGGTGAGGTAGATTAATGCTAGATTTGATTTTAGTATTAATCCACTTTTAGTAAATGTTTGTGTCTGCTTATCCCAGTTTAAGGGTATTTCCATGGTATAGATTTTTTTCACGTGCCATTTGTGGCAGTTAAGTCATAAAAAATTCATTTCTAGCAGAGGGCCTCCCACTCTCATGTGAAATTCGTGTCCAACAGTCAGCTTCCCATTCCCATGAAACACCGATCAAAACTGTGTCAAGTCTGAGTAAGGCCAAGCTCATTCCATTGATGCCTCGATCAGTCTAGAGTTTGATTCAATGGATATGATACATGCTCACTTTTTTCCACCGCAACATCATGAACATGGTTCAACCTACAATCACCAGTCAAAGGTTTTCACCTAAATGTTGTTTCCACTGCAAACGATAATAAAACTAGTAATACCAAATGAAACGCCAAATCCTCACAAACATCTAAATATTCTCAGCAAAAGGAAGACAAAGTATTGATGGAATCATTGGCTCATCTACAATATGGTAAGCCTTCCTCCTGAGCTATAAGTTATTCTCACTCATTTCTTACATCAAACACCAAAGTGCATTTGAACGATCAATTTTGAAAAATATTACTTAGTTCGTCTAAACATGTTGTGATATTTTGAATGTAAACACAGATGTAAGTATAATTAAATTGCAGATACATTGTACCTTACATGTATAGCTCTGTGTATTCTTAAATATTTGAGATCCAATAAAAAAATACTATAGTGCATACTAGTTCTCATAGTCCCACAATCACTCGAAAAACACCTTTTTTATTTGTTTTTCTCGTTATGGAGAGGATGTAAAGAAAATTTAGCGGATCGTTGTCACTCATCCTCTTCATATATGGGAAAATTGACACTAGGTCAGGATCTCTACCACATAAAATTCCTTCCTTGAAATTATTTTGTCTTAAGCTATAGGTTTCTTCCTCCGTTGAATTTTAACCTCCACTCCTAATCCATATTCCATCATGTTCTATTCAGATTGGCAAGTAAAAAAAAACTATGCAGATACGTCCAATTTTTCCCCTTTACTAATGCATTTAGCATAGGTGTCCAACGAGTGCAAGTAGTTCATCATCTTCTATCAGTGTTTTTTTCCAGATAAGGCCAAGAATTTAGAATTTTTTTTACCTGTCTATAATGAATTTTTTTTAATAAAGTTGACTTGGAACTAATGCAGTCTTCCTAGTTCCCTTGCCATGTGAACAATGCTTAATAGATTTCTATGATCCACATATTTATGTGATAATGCCAAACTTTTTTTAATAGATGCAGTTTTATTTTCTTTTGGAATGAGAGTAGTTGTTATTTTGTAAATGAATCACAACCATGTTATGTCTACCTACTATTTGAACAAAAAGTTGTATTATTTTTGTTGTTACTCAACAACAAAGGAAAGAAATAATGCATTCCTATATTCTAATAATGCCATTATGGATACAAAGGAATTATGGTTTCAATTTTACTGATGATTTTAATGTATGCATTAACTCATTTGGTACAATGATTTTCATTCTCAAAGAAATGACATCTTCTTTCAAATATCTTGCTCAGTCACAAGTTCATCTTAATTCACAAGTTCATTGTAGCTTCTTCTAACCAAGTGAATTTCAGGTCATTTTATCAGATCCCTAGCAATACGTATGCATCCACCAGTGCCTCTTATCTTCCTAGTCACAACTCTCTCGCAACTATTTCAATTTCTATAAAGATTTGATGTTTTCCATTCGTAGTCAGGATAGGAAAATGTCAAACATGTCATACACGTCAAATTCATAATAAATATTGGATCAGTGTCGAGATAGGAAAATGTCAAACATATCATACATGTCAAATTCATAATAAATATTGGATCAGTGCATAATGCATTATTATAGATTCATTTTTATTTCACATCTATTAGGTATTGAGATCAAACGAATAAGAATATGGTGATTGAGATCAAATGAATAAGAATATTGTGATTGGTTATGTAGTTTATTTTTAAGATAGATTTGGGATGGAGAGATGTCAGTATGTGTAATTCTATCTAAACATATTTTAGAAAAAAATGAGCATACCTCTGATGGTTGCGGTAACAATTAACACTATCGCTTGATTCTTCCATTTTCTTTCTCAAAATGACACAAAACTAGGAACAATCAAACACACATTTGTTGATCCAAAACCACATTTGTAGTAGTTCTAACAAAGCTTTATCCCTTCCATCATTACTACATTGCTATGTTGTAGTTTCTTCGACATTTATCCTTCATTGAGTTAATTTGTGAGAATAAATCAAGGATTCTCCTTCCATGATCTACCCTTATGAGCTCTCAAAATCTCCTTTGATTTTCTCCTAGTGTTGGATCTGCACCTAATTATCGAACCCTAACTATTTCCATCCACCTCTTTGCACATATTTATCTTCCCTACTCGAAGTGCTTAACCAAACCAGTGGGTGCTTCGGAACAAGGTCATCAAATCCAGTGACTATGTGATCTCTTGATCTCTTCAACTGCAATGAAAATCTCTAGATTACAGACGAAGCATTGAGGATCAAACCCATATGAGTGTGATGCATGGAGACCATGTGGAAAAACTAACATGCATGTAAACTAGGTGGAATCACAACTGCTACTTCCACGTAAACCCACAAAAAATATTAATAATAACATATCCAACGTCCATTAAAAAGACATGTGAATATTTATTTACCTAATATTTTTAATTCTGTTATTGAATATTTATTAATTTCTTACACACGAAACCTACAACCATTATGTCATTACATTAAATATCATTACCCAATTCCAAAAACTTAAAATGCATTTATCAAACCTGTGCATCCGTCATGTTCTCAATGAACAACAATATATTTGGTTAATTCTCCATACTTCATTTTAAATTAACCATAGTTCCCATCCTCAAAATATTTGAATTCCATGAAAAAATGAATTAGCTTAACCTAAATGATTAATCCATCTTCCTTCGGCAATAGCTACAACAATCTATTGAAAATAATTCGACATGGTTCTTCCTTTATGATTATTGAACGGATATGATTTTACATGTCCTATTTTTGTACCATATCTATGTAGACTTGGCAAGACAAATTGCTTCATGCTTCAATCAGAGAACTCACACACACAAAGAGACACGAAGAACATACAAAACAACTTGTCTATTGCATTAGAGGCATGAGTATGTATACAGTGGTGGGATGAGCTCCACCATTGATTAGTTTCAATATCAATGGCTGGAATTGCTTCTTCCAGATGTTTCTAGTTCTTTCAAGAGTTTACCGAAGTCGGTGAAGTGGGTGCATTTATTGCAGGCTTATCTCTATCAACTACTAGACTGGTTGTTTAATTAATTTCTAACACTCCCCCTTAATTAAACAACCTTTACAACACCTATCTTATCTCTACATATTACAA
>JZKD02S0296549.1:0-20021 GCA_000966675.3 Picea glauca | reverse complement strand
ACCCTTATAACCAACTTGTGACCTTTGCGACAAGTTGTATAGGAGTTGCGACACTTGCGACAAGCGAGAGGTATATGCGACACTTATCCAGTTGAGTGATTTGGATGTGTAACAGTCTCCCTGGTGGAATTGCCTCAAAGACTTGTTGATGTCATCCCAATAAATTCCTTATCTTTGTATGGTACTATTGTCGACCTTCTGGATCCTTCTAAGTAGTGATCAAGCATTTTGCGGAATATGCTACCTCCCCATGTCTGAATATCCTCTCCATCCTCTTGGATAAAACTATCCTAGGTGCTCTTACCAACATACCTCTTAGAACAAACTTCTTCCTATCTTGATCTCTGAATCCCATTTCCAAGGTTTGGTAGTTGGTAGTGATTTTTCCCAAGGTAATCATCCACTGAAATCCTAACACCACATCTGTGTCTGATAGGTCAACCACATAAAATGTGTCTCTCACTGTGTAGTTTCTTAACTTCATCTCTTAGTTTGGAACTCTGTATAGACACTCCATTGTGTGGCCATCTGCTACCGCAACATCAAACCCATCAAACTCCTTTGTCTGAAGTGCCTGTCTCGATACTAGTGAAGCATCGATGAAGTTATGGGTGGACCCACCATCTATCAGGGAGATTTCCCTTTGCCCTTGAATAATCCCTCTGATACGGAGGGTATCATACCTGGGAGCACCAAAAAGGGTTGCTATAACTCCCACCTTTGTTGGTTTCCTCCTGTTAGCCTGATCTGGCGGTTTTGGGACTACTGGAGGATGGGCTCCTGCCGGTATCCGTGGTCTATGAGGATGTTCCTCCTCTGTTGGTGCTAACTCATCCTCTGAAATAGTGGATCCAATGTCCTACTCCTCCTCCTCATTGTCCATGATGTATGTTGCTACCTCAATATAATGAATCTCTGCCTTGCCCATGCACCTGTGGCCTGGGACCCAAGGATCTTTGCAGTTGAAGCAAAGCTTCTTCCTCATAAGCTCTCACCTAGTCTCATCATCCAACTTATCCTTGCCCTTCCATTCTCTCTGGAATGGCTTCCTGTCTCGATCCCTCTAGAGCACTGACTCTACCATATCTCGAGTGCGAAGGATAGCATCTTGCAAAGTGGGAGGCATGTATGCCTTCACCCATCCTCTCAAAGGCTATGTGAGTCCTTCTGTGAATAGCATGATCATCCTAGGCTCTGGTATATCTGTCACTGCCATGGCTACCCATTGAAACTCTATGATGAATGCCTTTGTTGTGCCAGTTTGTCTCAACTGGGCTAGATCCCTGAAGTGTATATCAAGATCCTTCCTATCAAACCTGTCCATGAGCCTATCTGTAAAATCCCTATAGGAGGTGATGTGATTGTGACCCAATGTCACCAGTCCATGATACCACCGCTCGTGTGCCTCACCCTCCAAGTGTAAGGTCATGAAACTAATGGCCTCTATCTCATTCATCTGGTTGAGCTTGTAATACACGTCTAGCTTCTATACCCAAGCTCTGGCGGTGTATTTGGACGATCCATCGAAAGAAGGGATGGTGAGTTTCCCAACTTTTTGGATGAAATCGAGGTTATGCCCATGCTGTTGTTGTGGTCCTCCCCTCTGCGAATCTATGGGGAGGTTCCTAAGTCTAAGTCCATAGTACTCAACTAAGGCCATGTACTAATGGAAGTCATGACCCAATGCTGCGTACTCCCTCCTATACTCTGCAATGTCGTCTGCATGAGTGGGTGGCCTCTATGTTATCAGTGGCGGTGCTTCTACCGGAGGTGCCCTCTGGAAACTAGGAAACAAGGGTCTGGGAATCCTAATCACAGAGGTGTATGTGTGAGAGGGTGATTGGGGTCTACTGCCTACTCCTAAGTTTCCATGTGCTGCATGCAGGACTTGTGTGTCTGGGGTTTCCACTCTAGCCAATCTATCAACCACCTATGTCAAGGACTGAGACATGGTTCATTGACTAGCTAACATATCGTTGATAAACTGCATGAAAATTGTCTCTAGATCTACGAGGGCTTTCCCACTTCCCTCTAGTTGCTCATATCTATCTCCTAGAATCTTCTTTTCCTCGCGCTTAGCCTCATGCTCTACCCTTCTTTCTGCTTCTCTGTGTGCCTCTTCCTCTTCCTCTGAGCTAGGAGGAAAAGGGGGGAAATCAGGCCTATGTCTTCTTTCCTTATGACTATTGTAAGTGACATATTCGTCACCTACGTGTTCACGGCACTTTGGGTCTTCTTCTGCACTCATTTTCTTTAGTCATAGGCTGGCAGGACTAAAGCTCTAAAACTACTGTAATGTTCCTGACTTGGCTAGTCTAGGAAACATTGATAATGTGTGTGTAGGATCAATCGTTTATAGCATATAAATGGTCATACAAATAATAAATGCGACAAAGGACTGCAAATTTTATATTATGATATCTCTATGGATTACAAAGTCCGAATGCGACTAGATAAAATGACAACACTAGATCAAAATACAAAAGGATCTTAGTTGGAATACAAATAAACAACTAAATATAATACCCGGAATATGTGAGCATTGCGTAACTGTTGTTGAAGAATGATGGAAGACCTTTGTGATCTTCCCAGTGACTAGGGTGTGTCTCTCAACACCAAAATCATCCAACTGGTGTCTTCCTCTTGGAATACACTGAACTATCTTTCCTGAGATGCGCCTCTCTCCTCAATGACAAGTCATAATCTACATAATGATGAATTAGGTCACTGACCCTTCCTTTATAGCTTTCCAAAACCCTAAATCATGTTGAAACCCTAATTCACTGTTGACTTCCAAACCCTAAATCACTGTTGAAACCCTAATTCATTGTTGACTTCTATTTTTAGCTCATAATGACTTAAAATCACTTTTAACCCTTTTTAGCTCAATGTCACTTTCTGAATATAACACCTTTGACTGGAGTGACCTCTAGTAACCCTGTTTACCCCTCTTTCGCCCTGGCTATAATCTAATGGGGTGGTTTAGACCATTAAGCCTCCTCTCTGAAGCTCCTATTTGGAAAGGGACATTACAACATCCCATAACTTAATGTCTAAGTCTGTCATGGATGAACTGGGTCTGGAAATCACCAAGGCATATCATGATCTATATTCCTTTGACTTAAGAAAGGTGAAATGCCTTGGGGTGATTAAATATTTGGTTGTTACTCTCTTTCAACTACCCATGAAGAGTATAGTCATGGATATTGTAGTTGCAGATGTTCCCCCCAAGTTTGGGATGTTATTGTCCAGATCATGGATTAAAAGCTTGGGAGTGACATTGCAAATAGATCTATCATATTCCACAATACTGGTCTTTGGGGGTGAACACAGAAGGTTGTATAGAGAAGAACAGTTGGCTTATATTATTAGTGATGAAGGTAATCCTAAAAAACATCCTATTTATGTTTTTGACACTGATTTGGGATCTATCATTCTGAAGCTTACTGATCTTCCTCAGTCACCACTGGAAATTAGAAAGAAATTGCCAACAACATGTGAAATAGTCAAACAAGGTGCTCAAACTTGGAAAATGTATTTTGATAGGGCATATTCTAAAGATAGTGTTGGTCTTGGAGTTGTTTTCATTTCTCCCTCTCAAGAAATCATAAATTTGTCTTTCAAATTGGAATTTGAAACCACAAACAACATTGCATAATATGAGGCCCTAGTTTTGGGGCTAAGGGTTGCTAAAGATATGAAAATTGAAGAATTATCAGTTTTTGGAGATGCATAGTTGATTGTGCATCAAGTCAGAAATAGATATCAATAAAAGCATCCAAGACTAAGGACTTACAGGAATGAGGTATGGGATCTTATTAAAAATTTATTCCTAGCTTTCAACATATCCTTTGTTCCTAGAGAAGATAATGCATTGGTTGATTCCCTATCTGTTTCTTCTAGTAACTTTAAAATCCCACTACCTCCTAAACTCAAGTATGATGTTGAGGTAAATTATAGGCCTTCTATACCTGAGAATTTCAAACATTGGAAGGTTTTTGAAGATGATCTTGAAATAAATATATTTCTGGAAACAGTAGAGGAATTTTCCACTCTTCACATTGATCAAGACCCAGATGATGACAAAATTCCTCATGCTGATAAATTCCTTAACAAGATTGCAGACCACAAGATTCTCCAGCTTCCTAGAAATCATATTCCCAAGGGATTAGTTCCCTTGGAGAGATTATTTGATAGTAATGATGTGGTTGTGAAAGTGAGAGGTTTAAATGAAGATGTTGATCTGATAGAGTGCAATCTAGGTATTTATGAGGATCCCAAGTATGTCAAACTATCTATTAATCTATCAAAAAAACAAAGGGATGAGTATATCAAAATGTTAAAGGAATTTGTTGATGTATTTGCTTGGAAGTATGAGTATTTTAAAACCTATGATACAAGAATTATTGAGCATAAAATACCCTTGAAGGATGATACCAAACAATTTAGAAAGAAACTAAGGTAGATCAATCCTATGTTGCTTCCCATTATGGAGAAGGAGGTCAAAAAATTTCTTGATGCTCAAATCATTATACCTTTGAGGTATTCTGAGTGGATAGCTAATATATTCCTTGTTTGGAAAACGAATGGTGAAATTAGACTTTTTGTTGATTTCAGAAATTTAAACAGGTGTTCCAAGAAAGATAATTACCCCTTGCCTAATATGGAGCATATTTTGCAAAGGGTGACAGGCTCATCAAATATTTCCATGATTGATGGCTTTTCAAGCTACAATCAGATTTTTGTTTTACCTAAAGATAGGGAGAAGACAACATTCTCCACTACTTGGGGTAAATTTATTTATGCCAAGATACCCTTTGGTCTCATGAATGCAGGGGAACTTTTCTAGCGTGAAATGGATATTTCTTTTATTAGATAAGAGGATAAGTTTGTGATGATCTACTTGGATGATATCATAGTATTTTCAAAATTTGATCAAGAGAATTATCGGCAATTGGATAAGGTGGTCCTAAAATGTAGAAAATATGGGTTGTCACTGAATCCCAAGAAGTCCCTTTTTGCTATGAAGGAAGGTAAGTTGTTGGGACATATTATCTCAGCTGAAGGGGTAAAAATTGACCCAAGTAGAGTCAAGGCTATTAATACTATGTCTCTCCCTAGGTCCAAGAAATAAATCCATTCATTCCTGGGTAAGATAAACTTATTGAGAAGATTCATATCAAATTTTGTTGAATTGGTCAAATTTATCACATCTATGTTGTGAAAGGGGAATGAGGTAAAATGGACACTTGAAGCTAGGAATTCTTTTGAGAAAATTAAACAAGCACTGGTTGAGGCACCTATTCTAATCAGTCCCGATTATTCAAAATAATTTAAGATATTTTATTTTGCCTCAAATGATACACTAGTTGTTGTCCTCCTTCAGAAAACCTCGGATGGAATGGAGCAGCCTATTTCTTTTTTCAGTAGAGATTTAAGAGATGTTGAAGTCAGATATGATATCATGGAGAAGAAATCTCATGCTTTAGTCAAATCCCTCAAATCTTTCATAGTATATGTTCTGCATTCCAAAATTATTGCTTATGTCCCTTCAGGCTCTGTAAAAGAAATTTTGATTCAGCCTGACATAGATGGAAAAAGGAGTAAGTGGATTGCTAAATTTCTAAAGTTTGATCTTGAGATGAAACCTACCAAGCTAGTGAAAGGACAAGGTTTAGCTAGATTAATAGCCAAATCAAATTGTAAGGCACTTGGGGTTAATTTCATGAATGCTAATTTTGAAAATCAGCAAACTGATATTACTAGCAGCAGCTCACATAGCATCCCAAAGTTGATAGCCTCCTATTGGACTTGAGAAGACTAAGGTGAGGGATTAAAATAAGGTATTTCATTGTTTATCATGTTCTCTATTAGAAAGATCTTGTAGGGGTTATTTTAAGATGCTTGGATCCTGAAGAGGCAAAACAAACCATGACTGATTGTCATGATAGCCTATGTGGAGGTCATCATTTTTGGAGGACTACAACATACAAAATACTTAGTGTTGGGTACTTCTGGCCTAGATTATTAACGGATGTGTGTGAAAATATCAGAACCTGTGATAAATGTCAGAAATTCGCAGGCAAGCAACAACTAAAATATTTTCCTCTGAAGCCCATAGTGGTATCTGGTCCTTTCCAGCAGTGGGGATTAGACTTCATTGGATAAATCCATCCAGCTTCAAGTGGTCAGCATCGTTGGATTATGAATGCTACTGATTATTTCACTAAGTGGATATAATCCATTTCCACAAGAAATGCAACACATAAAGTAGTCATTGGCTTCCTAAAAGACATTTTGTCAAGGTTTGGTTGTCCTAACAAATTTGTCACTAATAATGTTGCAGCTTTTAAGGCTGAGCCTCTGGTGAAGTTTTGTGAAAATTTTGGGATTCAACTTATTCACTCTACCCCATACTACCCTCAAGGTAATGGCTTAGCAGAATACTCCAACAAAATCCTAGTAAAGATCATCAGAAATTTGTTGGAGGATAACAAAAATTCATTGGATTCAAAGCTAAAGTTTGTTCTATGGGTAGATAGATTAACTACCAAGAGATCAATTGGCACTACTCCATTTTAGATGGTCTATGGAACTGATGTTGTTTTTCCTACTCAACTAGCCTTACCTGTAGCAAACTTTCTTCAACACCAACAAGGAGAACCAGATGACATGATCAGGAGGATGCATCATCTAGTGGAAGTACATCAAACCAGGGAGTATCTCTTTGATAAAGCACAAATCCATCAGCATAAAATTAAAGAATCTTTTGACAAGAAGGTGAAGAAAGAAGATTTCCAGCTGGGAGACCTGGTACTCAAATGGGATGCACAAAGGCAAGATAAGGGTAAACATGGTAAATTTGAAGCCTTGTGGATTGGTCCTTTCAAGATTTCTGAAGTTTTTCAAAATAACACTTTTAAAATGCAGAGCTTGGAAGATACTGAATTTTTTGGTGGCCCAATCAATGGGCATTTTCTGAAGAAATAATTTTCCTAAATCCATGAGTGGATTCCTTTCATTGTAAATATCATTCTTTAGTTAGTTTTATTTTCTTTCAATAATGACTCCTAGCCCATCGATAAGGCACTGGAACTGCATGTTCTTGGCAGCTCATAGGGAGCATGCCATCCCCTATGGAGCCAGATATTAACACATAGAATTGGAGGGGTCAAAAAATCATTTTAGTTTTTTGTTTTAGACATAGGGTTACATGGTTTTTTGAACCTTTCCCACCATTCAAACTCACCTCCATGGTGTTTTGAACCTTTCCCACCATTCCTAGCTTCCTTTTTACCTCATCCATATTTCCCACTGCTAAGAATTCACCTGTTCCACTAAAATTTCCCCCTACATTGCGAACTAGGCGTTGCAAACAGGGCATTGTGAACCCTCTGTTCCAGAACTGTTGAAACCCTCATCTTCTTCATCCTTAAAATTTCATCCTTAAAATAGTGAACTTTTAACCCTACCATACTTTAAATGTATGGTTTATGATCTATTGAAGCAGGCTTAAATTTGCACTCATTATTAATGCTACTAACCAATTTTTATGTTGATTAAAGACCTCTTTTAGCAAAGATTTATATTTTTTCTCCCTTTTATTATAACTCTCAGTTGATTTTCCTTATTCCTCATGTTTGAATAATGCCCTATCTCATTCCTAAATGTGTATAGAGTAAGTTGTATTAATCTCTGTACAAGTTCAGCCTATTGAAAACAATTATGTCATCAAAACCCTAAATTCTTTTATTCTTTGTTTTCACACACTTAGTTGTCATAAACAATTTGCAGAAAAGTATTTTTCCAGTAGCAGTATGGATAGTCAACAGCACAAGAAGACTCACAAGGGAGGGGAGATTGTAAGGACAGAGCCTTATGATATGCAGCTCCTTAAATATGAACCTTTGTTTAGGGAAGCCTTTCAAAGGGTAGGTTGCATTAATTTATGTCAAATGATGCAGAGGGGACATCCAGAGGTATCCAGAGAGTTTTCACTCAACTTTAATGGGATGAAAACCAAAGTGGGGATGTTAGAATTTGATGTTTTAGAGAATTCCATCTCTGTTGCAATAAAGATACCCAACAGTGGAGAAAAGTGGTTCAAGGCTATGTCATTAAATGCTTCCTTCTCCAAGGAATTCCTCAAGCCAGAGTATCAGGAAGACAACTTGTCCAAAGGGGTACCCAGAATTCACATGCTTGAAGGTTTTGATAAGGTTTTGAAGGTAATCCAGAGGTATTTCACCTGTGAGGGGAGGTTTAACATGGTATATCAATACCACTTCAGATCGTTGTTGCACCTCACAGGGAAAGAAGCCATGAACCTCCCATTTTATCTTGTTAGAAGCATTGGTAAGATATCCGACAGAGTTCAAGCCAAGTCAAAGAAAGTAGGCACTAGTGTCTTTCATTCTGGCTTTATTAAGATGTTAGTAATGGAGCAGTTGATAAATTCAAACACTGATTGGGAAACATTCTTGTTGTCCCTTGACCAATTTTTGAGGATCCTTAGTCATGTTTGACCTATTTTTGGGACTTTGATATGTTGTCGAAGGCAGAGCGCAAGACGAAGCAGAGATCACGGGATATTGGCCCCTATTTAGGGATTTTTGGGATTTGGGATTATGTAACGGGTATAGGGATGTCGGCCCATGGGTTTACCCATGTTTAGGCCCAATTTTGTAATGTATAAATAGATTCTAGGCGATGTAGTGAGTATGAATGGCTAAGTGCGAATGAAAAATCAGTCGTAAGTGGTGTTGAGTGCAAGTAACAGTTGTAAGTGATTTTTGTATGTTTGCAAGGCTGAGTGCAAGTGGTTGTAAGGGACTGTATGTAGGCTTTGTGTTGTAACCTAGCTTGGGGAAGGAGGATCTAGCGAAGAGTGCACAGATCTCCTATCCTCTGTGAAGTTGATTTGAAGGCTTTGTGCATGTAAGAAGATTGAAGAAAGCTAATAAAGAAGACAAAGAGTATGTGGATGTAGCCCCAGGGTGGGGGTGAACCACGTAAATCCTGTGTTGTGAATGCTTTGTGTGATGCGTTAATGTCTTTATGTATTTACTTGCTTAGTTCTTTGATATAGATGAATGATAGGTAGATATGTTGTTGCTTTGTGCTTAATAGTGAGAGTAAATGTTGGATCTGACCTGTGTGAATTTGCTTAGTGCTTGAATCTGCTAGATATGATATGTTTTGTCATGTTAAGTGATGCTAGATGCTAGATATGGTTGAATACTGTGATGCTCTATAATTAGGGTTTTACCTGCAAAGTAGATATTGGTTAAGCATTGATGAACTATATTACTAAGTGTTTTGTCAAGGTGTTACAATCACATATTTGTGTCCCAGCTAAGGTTGCAGACACTAAATTCCTGCAACCACACCTTCCTCTACCTCGAGTGAGACTTCATCTGCTCTGTAGGTGTTGCCAAAAGGGCCGGTAGTTAGGGTTTTTTTGGTGCGTTGTTGTAGTGTTGAACCCTGCGTTTTCCCCTGTGCCAACAAATGGTTCAGTTGTCGGGACTGAAACTGTGATTGCTGGGAACTGAGAAAGAAGAAGCTTTGTGCGAAGATCTAGACTGAAACTGTGATTGTTGGGAACTGAGAAAGAAGAATCTTTATGTGAAGATCTAAACTGAAACTGTGATTGTTAGGAACTAAGGAAAGAGAAGCTTTGTGTGAAGATCTGACCTGAAATTGTGAAAGCTTTGTGCATAGATTTGTCACCCTAGTGTGCAGTATTCTACTCGATCTATGAAGCTTTGTGCTAAGAAAAGAAGCTCAATCTGAAGAAAAGAGGTAAGATATGAACGCTTTGTGCTCTGATAAAGGTAATAATAGTGAAAAATTTTAGATCTGGAAGCTTTGTACTCTATTGAAAGCAAGATTAGTGGAAATTTTTGTTTCAAAAGTATGGATCTAGGTATATTTTATAAGTTTTGTCCTAGCCTGAAAAATAGGGCACATCTAGAAGAAAATAGGTTTGATATGAGTAGATCTGATAGAAATAATGAAATATATGTTATACCTATGCATAGAAATAATGTTTGGACTAACAAATGGATGCAAGATCCTAGAAATAATTTTTTGCAGGTTAGCTACTATGATTCTAGTGTGCAGTACAAGAAAGGTTGGGGATCATTTAAAAGAAAGAGAGGATTAACTCTTTGTTACAGTTGCAGAAGACCAGGACATCTTGCTAAGGAATGCMCTGGTAGAAGACCTAGTTGTCTTTGTTGTAAAGTTATGGATCATGAAGTTCTRGATTGCCCTAGAATGATTGCTAAGGTTGAAAGAATGAATATGAGCCAAGAAGACCCTGAGAAAGGTCAAGACACTAAGACCATAGYAGARCCCCAGAAYGAATCARAGATTGTATTGCTGCAAAYGAAAGAAACCCTGAATGACCACTGAGATATCAACTTATCAGATATATTCAAAGAAAAATAATACATAGAATCAAGAATAGGAKACTTCAACATAGACTKTGTTTTGGATGGAGAAACACAGGTGAATATTATGAYAGAAAGAACTTGGGAAACCTTAGGAAAGTCTGTTATGATTCCTTCATTRGGGGAAATAGGATTATTTAGAGGAAAGATGATAAACGTATGTGGAAATCTCACCCAGATGTCTATGAGGGCTCATGKAACTTTGACAGAGGAAGAATTTGAAGTTGTTAAATTTATTGAGAACAGTGCCCCATTTTCTATATTACTAGGAAAACCTTGGGTTGAGAGGCATCATGCCAGAAGGAAAAAAGAAGACATCCTAGAGCAGAAGAAATAGGAATTAAAAGATTTCATGAACAGGAAGATCACACACTTGATTTCAGAACAGGAGAATAGATCGACGTTATTTAAAACCAGAGACTTGGATGTCGATATTGGAAGAACCTACCCAAGAAGAAGTATTTCCATTGAATCCTAGGAAAGAATCTCAACAGCGCGAAGTTACTATGCCAAGAGGAGATAAGAATTGGAATGGAAAGAGGAATACTGAGACGAAGCTCACTGGAAAGCAGGCTAGAAAGCTAAGCAAGAAGAGATCAAAGATCGAAAAGTTACAAAAGGTTCCAGAGGGAACTTCAGAGAAGGAAAATTTACAAAACTGGAACTTCGTTCACATGGCACTTCTCCATGGTGAAGCAATATAGTCATTGGGAATAGTATAACTGTTAGACCGATACCCTGAATGATTAGAAGGGCATTTATGGTCAGAAGGCTCGCCACTAGACCATTGAGACTGCATCGTAATGGACAGAGTTGAATTAATGAAGGCTTCTCGCCCATTGGAGAGATCTGCTGCCTAACTTATCTACTTATTATGTCGAACCTTGCATCGAGAACACTTTTTCCAACTGTGATTATCTGACCTCACCGATTTGTCGATTTTTTGCAGTGATCATCGACCTATTTCTATCCATCCCATTGTATTGAGTAGTTATTCTTCAAACCCGATATAGGCAACCACGAGCGTGTATGTCCGAAGAACTTAGAGTAGTCGAAGAGTCTGTGAAGGAGGTACTCATCGACCTCATGACTGAAAGAGTTATGTCTGAAAGAGTAATGTCTGAGGGCATACAAGCGTCGTTGATGAGAGGAGTGCAAGCCTCTCCGTCGACTGCTTGCAAATCCAGACCATCCCGACCAACAATGGAAAAGAGAACCAAGAACAGAGACGACCTAGAAAATGCAAAGCTAATACCGACCATATTACCTGACTACATCCCGCCTCTAGCCAGTGCAATGAGTCGTGATAGTGTACTGAGATATTTTGAGTACACCATGGTCACTGCGTACCTCCCAAAGGGGATACGCACAGTTCGAGCGCAGCAGGACAAGATCACAGCGTTGAAGTTCAACAACTTCAACTTAGGGGACCGCAAGAACCATAGTATGCTTGCTCCATATAAATACTTGACTATGATGAAGGGGAATAACTCAAAAATAATCCCCCATCCATGGATGATGAACCTCACGTAGTCCACCCTATTGAACGTAATGAAAATGCCACACTTTGGAAGGCACCAGGAAGTTAATGCCTATGACAATCTCCTACTTTCATGTTACCATGGCTGCTACTTATGGCTAGACCTCCGTATCATAGTCGATCTGACATTGATCCATAGGATCACCAGATTAAGTATGAAAGGACCCGACCTGAAGTATTTCTATCCAGGGAAAGCCATAGATCATGTGTTAGCATAGAAGATCAAGGATACATATGGCGATGTTGAGAAGGGAACACAAGGATACAAGGTAGACTCCATCCGGAATGGTGCAATGCACCTAGCATGTTAGTTAATTGCAAGAAATCTAGTATGAAAGAACAGACACACGCAGGTCACAGGCTTTGTCATTGACCTCGTGGAGAAATGCATGGAAGACGTACAAATGAACTGGGTGAAGTACCTAGTTAATAAGCTAGAACTAGACTGTCATGAAGCATGGGATCAGGGATACAAGTTCCACTTTAGCTAGCTCCTGATCCTCATCATGTTTGTTGCTTGGGAGATGTCGTAAGGTGCAACCTTCCTAGACAGTGAGACGTTCGAGCCGCTTGCTGCGAAGTTCACCTCGCTCTAGTACTCGAGCAATATGGAGAAATAGTGGCATTCAAACATTGTCTTTCACACATACTACCTTCAGTTGAAGAGGGATATCGAAGATGAACCTCGCATGACGTCAAACACCCTACAGTGCTTCCGACCCCTCATGAAGTTCAGTGCAGATCGACACTTCATTTATATTACTGCGCGAGCAGACGAACATAAGGAGGAGCTTCAGTCATACTACAAGCTAACCAAAGAGGACCACGAGGAGATAAATAAGGAATGGTCATCCGACTTCCTTATCCCCATTGACCCTGCATAGATGTTTGATCCTGAACTTGACAGCCCAGAGGCTTCTCACATAGAACATGACACACTCGGAACCAGCAGAAGGAAGAAAACCGAAGAAGTCCAAGACTTAAGAAGCGCCTCAGAAAATATTGCTTCAACATCACCTGGCCGAGGGGGTGATGACGAGGTAGAAGAGATCAATGGAAAAGAAGATGAGCAGAAGCAAGGTGAAGTAACACCGCCTAGAGATGAGGCAAACCCTTTGAAGAAGAGGAATATTTCTCCCCTAAAACCCTCTTCTGGAAGAAATCCAGAGCCACCGTGACTAAGATGAAGATTGTTCTCATTGTCAATGATTTTGACTTCATCATC
The DNA here is from genome assembly GCA_000966675.3 of Picea glauca. NCBI lineage: Eukaryota > Viridiplantae > Streptophyta > Pinopsida > Pinales > Pinaceae > Picea > Picea glauca. The sequence continues at coordinate 6,799 of JZKD02S0296549.1, read as the reverse complement.
GCAGTTGTAAATGATGCTTCGCAGGAAATCTTGCATAAACATGAAGCCAAGCAGGAGAATATGTATGAAATAATTGAGTTCAAACTCTAAGGGGTACAGAACAATCTTCAGTCCAGTCGCGTAGTGTCCACTGCGCCCCTGCCATCAAGAGAACCAGAATTGGGAGATGAGCCAACCCAACTTCGTCGACTAGTTGATGTGACTGAAGCTCGCCTTCGTCGCGCACAAGAAGAAACAGAACAAGCCACCCAGGCCTTGAATAAAGTGAAAGAAGTACTCGTAGAACAACACTGACTTGCAGAGAAGGAGAAGGTTTCTCTCCGAATGAATTTTAAAAAGGAGAAATGACAGATTCAGCAAGAAAAGGAACAGTTACTCGCAGAGCAACTCGAAGTGAAAGAATCAATCAACAGAGCACTTCACTCTATGACGGGATTAGAGACAAGGTCAAAATACTGAGTCAAGCATCAAGTAGAGCATCTCGTGGAAGCTATCCAACAGCTACAGCAAAGAATAATACACTTAGAGATTTGTGCATGCCCGACACTCTATAGGATGTGAGAGATCAAAGAGATGCAACTGCTCGAGGCACGGTTGAGAGAATAAATGCCCTTGCCTTGGAATGTAAACAACTGAGTGATCGTAGTGCCCAGACGTATGAGTGACTCACGAAGAACCCCAAACTAAAGGCACTGGAGTCATATCTCCAAGAGGAGAAGTATCAAGAAGAAATAATACAGGCACAGTTGAAGCCCCTATCAGTTGTTGAAAGGATGAAGTGATCCCAAGAAAAACACAGTGCTCAACAGTAGGTCCATGCCATTCAGATAAGAGTCATGGAAGTAAGTTATAGGCTCCAATCTATACAGGATGAGTCTTTCCAGCTATTTATAGAGATCGAAGGCCAAGGAGCAGAACTAGAGCAATTCGTCACTGTAGATGAACAACGCTTAGAGGGGCCTGTCAACGAAGTTGTTATCCAAGAGTTCGTTGAGTAGAAGGTCATGGCATAGCAACAAGTCCAAGCAGCTGGAGCCAAGATCAAGGATTTTGAGGTAGAATTATCCAGATTAGAGTGACTCGGGTTGAGTCACAGGTGATTGTTGGGGGCTTGTTGGCCCTTGACCAAGTTTTGAGGATCCTTGGTCATGTTTCACCTATTTTTGGGACTTCGACAGGCTGTCAAAAGTGGAGTGCAAGATGAAGCAGAGATCGCGAGATCTCCACCCCCTTTTAGGGATTTTTGGGATTTGGGATTATGTAACAGGTATGGGGATGTTGGCCCATGGGTTTACCCATTTTTAGGCCCAATTTTGTAATGTATAAATAGATGTTAGGTGATGTAGTGAGTATGAATGGTTAAGTGAGAATGACAAGTCAGTCATAAGTGGTGTTGAGTGCAAGTAACAGTTTTAAGTGCTTTGTGTATGTTTGCAAGGCTAAGTGTAAGTGGCTATAAGGGACTGTATGTAGGCTTTGTGTTGTAACCTAGCTTGGGGAAGGAGGATCTAGCGAAGAGTGCAAAGATCTCCTGTCCTCTGCAAATTTGATCTAAAGACTCTGTGCATGTAAGAATATTGAAGAAATCTAATAAAGAAGACAAAGAGTTGGTAGATGTAGCCCTAGGGTGGGGGTGAACCACATACATCCTATGTTGTGAATGCTTTGTGCGATGCGTTAATATGTTTATGTATTTATGTATTTACTTGCTTAGTGCTTTGATATAGATGAATGATAGGTAGATCTGTTGTTTCTTTGTGCTTAATAGTGAGAGTAAATGTTGGATCTGACCCGTGTGGATGTGCTTAGTGCTTGAATCTGCTAGATCTGATCTGTTTCATCATGCTAAGTTCTGCTAGATGCTAGATATGGTTGAATATTGTGATTCTTTGTAATTAGGGTTTTACCTGCGAAGTAGATAATGGTTAAACATTAATGAACTATATTACTAAGTGCTTTGTCAAGGTGTTACAATCACATATATGTGTCCCAGCTAAGGTTGCAGACACTGGAGTCCCGCAACCACCCCTGCCTCTACCTCGGGTGAGACTTCATCTGTTTTGCAGGTGTTGATGAAAGGGACGATAGTTAGGGTTTTGTTGGTGCATATTTTTAGCGTTGAACCCTGGGTCTGCCCCTGTGCCAAAAATTCCTCACTTCATCACAGTTTCAATTAGATGTTGCCCCTACTCCACAGTCCAAGATACAAATTCTTACTCTTGTTGAGAGGATTGTGTATTTAGAAGTTAGCAAGAAGAAAAGGGGTACTATGAATGATAAATATGACAGAACCACAAATGAAACAGAAGTAGGAGGTCCTTCACAACCTGCATATAGATAAGCTTCACCCATGGAAGATCCTATTTATATGGAGGTTCCTTCAAGAAAACCTGTAGGCCTGAGAGGAAAAAAGATTTTTTTTTCCTCACCCATTGTTGCAGACAAAGTTAATCCTAGGAGGCCTTTTACTAGAGTAGCAACCAAGCAAAATGTCCCTGTGAAAAATGATGCAACACAGACCTCAGCCTAGAAGAAAGGAAAATATAAATATTTTGAGCAAACTATTGAAATTATTGATATCACTACTCCCCAGCATGAAAGCAACCCCACCTTCAAGAGGCTCAAGAGGAAACTCAAGGAAGCAAGAGTTGAAGCTGATAAATTGAAGAAGGAAGACTTGGATTCTAGGAAGAAGCTTAAGGGGATGATGGGCATGTACCATGAGACCATTTACAAGGTCAGTTTCTTGGCTAAAATATTCCTTCCACTTCACAGAAAAATTAGAAATATCTATAGGCATAACATATCTCGTCAAGCTCAAATTAGGAAATTGAAGGCAGAACTACATCCTTTTAAAGAATAATTGACCAAGAGAAACCTGGACATGCTAGCCAAGGTTTCTACCAGGAGAAGCTCCATAATTAAAAAATGAAGATATTGAGACTCCATAACCAGCATCAATTTTGGTCAAATTTCCTATTTCATGCATTTTACAACATTTTTTGTGATGGCTATGTTTTGTAAACCATGATTATCAGTTTGGGTGCTTTCCTTTAATCAATATTATCAATATTATGAAGTTTACAACATTTTTGGATGCCTGATATAGTTCTGGGATGTTAAATACTTTGGTAAAACGAAACAGGACAGTCCAGGAAAGTTCGCAACACCTGGCACTGTGAACTGGCTATTTCAAGACATTTTGCAGCGCAGCGCTGCACACTCAGTGTTTTGGATATTTTGGGGGGAAATAAAGCTTCCAGATGTCAATATGGATATGTACCAGCTTCCTGAAGGTTAGTTGTGAGCTAGAAGGCCACCTTCCCAAATAAAATGCACTCAAATGAAAACAACATCATCCATTAAGAAGATGTTGCAAACGTTGCCAACATTATCCTGAAAAGTAGAATTATGTTTCTTTTATGTTGTACACTTGTTGCCACGCTTTCCTTAGGCACATGGATCCTATGAGAAAGTTGTAATTCGAATGTTAAAGTTGTCAATGACACTTTAGGCTATAAAAAGATCATTGTAAGACTAGGGAGAGGTTCGAATGGGGTGAGAGAGGACTCATATTTTGATATTGTCTATGTAGGAGAAAGTATCCCTTATTGTATGGACCATACCTAATACACTTCTAATAATGGAAATCAGTCGTGTTTCTTTACCATCTTTTGTTATCTTAATTTGATTACAGTCTGTTGAATTATTCATCTAGCTAATTGTATCTTTGTTGCAATAAAGGATCTATTGTGATATTGTTTACAAATATATCGGAGTCTTTCTCTTTGTTTTAAGAGGTTGTTACTTTAGAGAGTTTTCTTCATATGTGTGTCAGTATTACATGATGTAGATGATATACATATTACACATTTCTTGTCAATTCTTCTGCCTACTTACTTTATCTCTTAAAAACTTGATCTGAATTTATTCAAGGCCTTATTTGCTAATGTATATTGTATGGAATTATATGTGATTAACATTCTTTTCTAAGTTTTCCATCCATTTTCCACCTTTTATAAACATTTTAAATTTTACATTCTGATGGGTATTGGGCTTGCACTTACAGCAGTCTAAGTGTGACTCTCAGTGCTAACAGTGTCCTCAAAGAATAATCAGTGTTATGAAAATATGGTCGGTGAAATATGGATGTTACAAATAGGGTGTTTGATGCCCTTAGTAGAAGTATGAAAGTGATTCACTTGGCAGTTGTAAGTACCTGTGAATCGGATATCAAGGAGAGAGTTAAAAGTGCACAAGAGACAAATGCGTTTTTCAAGACTATGAAATCATACCTAGAGCAAGAGCCCACAAGGTTGAAGTATGAGGGTCATCAATTGTTGAATGATGGCCTGCTAACTTACAAAGGTAGGTTGTATATTCCAAATTGTGACAACTTTAAGAGGTTCATAATGGATTAACTACATAAAATACCATATGTTGGTCATCCTGGTTATCAGAAAATGATCACAACCACTAAGAAATTGTTTTGTTGGCCCAGACTGAAAAAGGACATAGTTATTACCTATTTAAATGTCTAGAATTTCAATATGTTAAGGAATATCACCGACATCCAGTAGGGTTGTTACAACCCCTACCAATTCCATAATGGAAATGGGAAACCATTTCCATGGACTTCATCATAGGATTGTTGACCAAGAAGAATGACGTTATTATGGTAGTTGTGGACAAGCTGAGCAAGGTTGCTCACTTTATCCACGTAAAGTCAACTTGCAAGGCGATAGATATTGCCAATATTTTCATGAAAGAAATATCTAGAATGCATGGCATGCCTAAGTAAATCATATCAGACATAGATACAAAATTCACTTCAAGTTTTTGGAAATCTTTGTTTGTTGGTTTTGAAACTTAATTTCTATTTAGTACATCCTATCACCCTCAACCTAATGGGAAAATAGGGAGGGTAAACCAAGTGTTAGAGAACATGTTAAGGATGCATGTGATGCATCATCCCAAGAAGTGAGAAGAATACCTACCACTGGTATAATTTTCTTATAACAATGGCTATCAAGAGTCACTGAAGATGAGCCCTTTTGAGGCTCTCTATGGTAGACAATGCAATATTCCAATCAGCTGGAATAAACTAGTAGACAGAATTACACTCGGGACGGATATGCTAAAAGAAATGGAACAACAAGTAGTTCAAATAAAACAGAATCTGAAAATAGCTCAGGATAGATAGAAAATATATGCAGACAGAAAGAGGACTCCTAGAGAGTTTAGAGCATGGGGTCATGTGTATCTTTGAGTTAGGCCTAGAAAAATTTCCTTGAGAATGGGAAATTGTGCCAAGATGGCACCTTGGTTTTGTGAACCCTTTGAAATTTTGGATAGAGTGGGACCTATAGCATATAGACTAGCACTTCCTCCCACAATGAAGGCACATAATGTTTTCCATGTTTTGTTACTAAATAAATATGTACATGATTATAATCATATAATTGATTGGTTTGTGATTCAGGTGGAACCAGAGGGAGAATTCCTACCAGAGCCACAATGCATAATAGACAGGAAAGAAATTCCACTCAGGAATAGAACCATTGCACAAGTCAAGGTGTAGTGGAAACACTTTGGTCCATATGAAGCTACATGGGAAATGAAGGATGTCATGAAACAAGCATTACCCATTTTTGTTCATTGTTGTACATAAAGACCTCAGTGGCAGGTAGAACACCGAGGACAGTGTTCCTTTAAGGGGGAGGGGATTGTAATACCCTTATTTCCACCATCTTGTAAATATAACTGTATCATGATAAAATATTGTGGGAAGATTGATTATGTGTGGATGTTGGAATTGATGAACCTTTTGTTATAGAAGGTAATGTATATATTTATGTTACCAAATAAAATGGAAGTTGTTGCATAATTTTTAAAGGGGTTTCCAAGGTAGATCATGATGCATGAGAGAAATGGTGAGGGGAACCAATAATGATTGAAATGACCCCTACCAAACCAGTACTCTGCTAGATTTAAATTGTTCAGACCTAGAACAGTCCTCTGACCCAAAGAATTTAATTACCATTCAAGTTGGTAGTTGGGAAGTCTTCCTCAAGAGTTAATGAGGAGATGGGCAGAGTACCCATCTGGAAATTTTCTAACCTAACCCACGAAATTGGGAATTGGACCCAAAAAATATTAATGAGGAAGGAAAGAAAAGGCAGAAAAATCATGGGTAGAGGAGAGGATGCAAGGGGAATGGGTCTGGTGACCATTTTCTGAAGAGGGAGTGCATGTGCAGCTCTCTAGTTCGGAAGAGAACTAAAAAATGAATTTTTTTCTGGGTACAGGAATTGTTGGGAAGCGTTTTCAGTCTAAGTTGATAAACGGGGTTGCAGAGAAGATGGGTGAATGGGGAAGCACTCATTGCAAACCCCTTTGCTTGGTGGAGAGAAAACCAATCTGCCAAGTTCATGTGGGAAGAGGAGAGTGATCTTAATCCTTGGATGTTGTTGAACAGAAGGAAGAATCTCTCTCAGAGCATCATGATCTAGCTAGGGGGTGGCCACTGGTAAATCCATCCAGGAGTTGTTGTGCCTACGGTTGGGTGGAAAAGGGTACCCCTTTCAGCAGTTGCAACACTACCTTCTTTCTAGATAAGTATATTTTTCTAAATATTTACAATGTTAAGTTAAAAAATAATTATAAACTGCATTTTAGAGCAATATGAGTTCAATTCTCTATTAAAAGTTCCTTGTGAATTTAGGTGTAAATGTGAAAATGTTACAACTAATTTTTATGTTGGGAACAAATTCACCTTGTCACGACTGCCTGTGCCAAA
>JZKD02S0296527.1:0-20022 GCA_000966675.3 Picea glauca | reverse complement strand
CTTATTGTTATTAATTATGAACATGCATATGCATAGAATGATGAGTCATTCTATTTGGTTAAATTGTTTGGTAATTGTGATTGAATTTCTAGGTGCAGGCAATTCTAAGATCATTTCATAAGGTGTTGTACATGTTGAATTATGATGTACAGAAAATATTGACAATATGTTGGTTGTATGCAATATATAATCATTGCAGGAAAAATGGTATTTAGCATGGTGCTTGCTGAAAACCATAAGGAAAACTACATCCTAATATTACAACAACAATGAAAAATTATGAAATTGAATTTCATATTTTGGGAAAAGTCAAATTCATTATGAACTTAATTTGATTTCTAAAATGGAATTTTTATAATGCTCTCTCATGGTAAATGCATGTTTATGATGCAGATGAGATGATAATGATTAAAGTTGGAACTCCTAGAGCCACGACACTCTGAGACTTCTTGTCTGGCCTATGTTGGAGCCCTGGAAGGGAAGTTGAGCAACTGATGAACTGTTGGATAGTGAAGGTGCATACTACCTCGAGTTATACAGGCATGTGGGGAAGAGAGACTGTTGGTTGGAGTGTTGTTGAGGTTGGTACCTTGGCCTAGACTATGTTGATATTGATTGTGGGTCAAAGTTATCTTAGGAAGCCATTGCCTTGATGGAGTCATAGCCATGCTCGGAAGTGGTACGCTACTGAGATTTTATCAACAGTGAGATATAAGGCTGGATGGACGTCGTGGATCTACAACCAATTGCTTCTTCAATGAGGTTTAATTGAAGCATGTAATAAGGAACAATGAGCTGAATTATTCCTGAAGCAGCTCTATGGAATAGAGCAATTGACTTCCAGTTGAAGTATGAGTACCAGAATTGGTGCTGGAAAGTAGAGCACCAAATGTATAACAAGCTTTCCATAGCTAAAGCTTGGAAATTTTAAATAATTCGAATGGTACATGGTATATAATGTACTGAGGACAGTGCATAAATAAGGGGAGGGGATTGTAATATCCCTAGGTCGAACCCAACTGTAAATGTAATAATGTAATTAAGTTGGTGAGTTGTTTTATATATTTTTGGCATGCATATTCCATGGTGTAGTGTGCACATGTACTGCGTAGTAAAATGATGAAATGGGCACATTCCAAGATACCACACACAACATCTTAAGTGCGCACGATATTGAGGCCAGCGAGCCTTTGTGTATATGTTTTGTTTTATAGCTTGGTGAGCCAGTTATTATAAGCTAGGAGGCTTATGCTTGTATTAGGCCAGAGAGCCTAGATGTTAAAGTCCAATGTGCCTAATTTTGTACATATATCATAATTAATATAAAATACATCGTTCCGCATAGACTGACCACGATAAAAGAGATGGGGGACTAAACTTCACTAGTTAGGGAAATGGTAGGGATAAAAGTTAATAAAAAGGGCTAAGCTAGGGAGCTTAAGCCAAAAAGGAATATTATATTAATATTTCTTAAAAACATAAAGAATGGATAATTATTTTATCCTAAATTCTAAAGATGGGGACAAGTGGGCCAAAGTAGCTCCCAACATGACAAGTGTCAAGTTGGGGACATGCATACTTATAGTTGGGACTTAGTTTATTTTGGGGGGGATTCATCCATTCTTCCCATCATTCCTTCCATCATTCAGTGATCCATTCAGCCATACCACGATCTTTCAGTCACGCATTCAACTATCCTCCATACTTCCTGTCATTGTATCTGAACCTGTATCCATATCCATACTCGTTGGTGTAGTTGGTTAGATTGGGAGATGGATTGAAGAAGCGGGTTGTTAGGCTTGTGGGATATTGAAGAAGCGGGTTGTCAGGCCTGTGGGATATTGAAGAAGCGGGTTGTTAGGCCCGTGGGATATTAAAGAAGCGGGTTGTCAGGCCCGTGGGATATTGAAGAGGCGGATTTTTAGGCCCGTGATAAATTTCTCTCTGAGTGAGAGAATTGTTGGGAATTTATTTCCTGAAGGTGCTAAACTATAGCTACAAGGCTTTGAGACTTCCTGTCCAACCTGTTGCTGAAGCCTAGAAAGGAAGTGGGGTAGTTGAAGGACTGTTGAGCAGAGAATGGGCACACTTCCTGGGTGGGATAAGCATGTGGGGAATGAGGGATTATAGGTTGTTAGTTTGATTTGGCACCTGAGACAGAGTCTTTCCTGTTTTATATGGGCCTTTAGCCTGGTTAGGAATCCTTTTACCTGGGTGGAGTTTATTCCCAGCTTAGGGGTGACTCATTGTTGAGAGTGATGAACAATGTGGTCTAAGGCTAGGAGGTTCATGGAAGTTTCGCACGTAGTTGGTGACATTTTACCAAGATAAGTGTCAATTGTGTGATAAATTTACATGTTGCAATGTCATTTCTGTGTTTATTCTTATGGATTTATCTTGTGTACGATTTTAAACTGTGTTTATATTTATGGGTATTTTCTGTATATGTTGCATGTATGTGTTTATTGTTATTTCAGTATGAATCTATGCATTTACATAATGTATTTATATGTTTACGTTTATATATAAAGCTTATGCAAGAGTTCTATGTGTATATGTTTTAATTGCATGCAATTCGGAAAATTTGTGTGGCATAACTCAGTTGGGTGCTAGGCATGTTACAATATGTTTCGCAGTGATAGAATGAAAGCGTTCCCTCGTGTAGTGTGACCCAGCATGGAATCCCCCTTGGTCCTTCCTTCAATCACAGGCTGACACGTTTTATCCTCTGGACATGTTAGAATTCCCTATCATCATAACACATCACACTGACGTCACCTCATCTCTTATTCTCTTTTAAACGAGAACCATAGTGATCAACAATGGAGGTTTATCATGGGATATTCCCCAATGAATGGCCCAGATCATCCCTTGGACACCTCCTTTATGAATGCCTCCACCTCGTCATCCAAGGTTATTCTGACCATGGAACTCCAACAACACTCCCCTTATGATCTATGGTCGAGATCTGATCGTCGTTCTGAATCCAACGGATGTGATGGTACTAGGAATTATATGTCCTCGGTCTCCAACCACATCCAACATGATGGATATAACGATCCATAATTTTCCATGAATACCCTCCAATAGATAAATTATCCTCATTGATTCAGAGTACACCCTATACAGGATTTATAACCTGCTTTGATGGAGGGTCAAGATCTCTCCATTCTGTGAGATTGACGGTTGAGACCAAGTATCACCTTTGAACCAATGAAAAACCCAGATATAACCACCATTCCAAATCAGTGTTCATGGCCGTCCGAAGCAAATTAGAGTTTTTCCTCTTGCTCAATAGTTTTATTCAGGACTTAGCCATTTTTGCGAATTTTTTCTCTCATTATCTTTTAGGATTTTTGAGTTTCCAAGAGATATTTTCCTAGGTTCCAAGGCATTCCATTTCCTCACCCAAGACACCTCAGTTTCAACATACCCATAAGGTACTCACGTGCTATAGGGATCTCAATACAGTATTGCACAGGTGCATACACATAGTGTGTATATAAGTATTTATATGAGAAAAGATACAGTAGTACATACAACAAGAAGGTCTCTCTCTACTTAGGTTATGGCTGAGATTTAGATTATTTACCCGCTCAAATAACTATACATGTTCATACTATATTTACCATTTACATAGGATTTTCATAAACATATTATTGCCACTATTTCATTATAGACATATACTATCTAAAATCAAAACACAGGACTCCTTGAGAAGATCTACATTCTATGCAAACACATGACATCTTTAGAAATACACTGTCAAGCTCCAAAATCATCATCATATAGACCATATAATCCTTACATGTATTCTAGTTAATGCATAGAACAATATGAGTTACTTATCTACACATATGAGATATGTTGGCCACTACTGAGGGGTGAGCTTCTCTAGGCAAGGCTGCACTTTTCACTTTTATATCCAGCCACCCCCAAGCCAGGGTACAATGCCATGAGAGGATTTATGGTATTCTGCAAGGTTTTCTGGGAACTTCTACTACCTCTGTATTTTCTATTTTCTCCCAACCGGAGAGTTTTCTCTATCTCCAACGCTTATGCCTCTTTCCCCCATCGTCTCTCTTCTATTTTTCCCCCTCCTATTTTCATGTAGTCTTCCCCAAGACATCATGGGTCATGTGAGAAGCTTCATGATGGTACTCTTCCCATACTTCTTTAATTCTTGAGGAGACTACCTAGCTACCAAATTGACTATGATTCATATTTTATGAGCATAAAAAAATGGATACAAATTATTAAAATATGCTTAACACAAAATAACAGAGATACAGTAAAATTGGTTTTCTATTCAATAAGAAAATAAGTTGAAACTGTAAAATGCAGTGGAAAACAAGCTTGCTAGAATGGTGGTGGCTTATCTCTAAGAAGAGATGTGATGGTTGCGCTCATTCACAAGAAGATGGTTACAATGAGGCTCTGAAGGCCTTTTACAATAAAAAGGAATGTCAAAAACCCTAGACATCCAAAAACCTAACCCTGGGATATGAAACGCCAAAATTCATGTGGGCCTTGTTTGGGTAAGATAGTACATCAACTTCTCGGGGTCGTAACTTTTGCATACGATCTTCGTTTTAGGTGCACGATAGCCCATTGGAAAGGTATAACCAAGAATAAATTTTTTTGACTATCCCAAATCAATACCCTAGGTAGGAACCTAGGCCCCAAATCCCCAAAAAACTTTGTTTAGGTCCTCAAAACAGCCCTGGAAGTTTGGAACCTGAAAAACTGTCGAAAACCTGCCAAGGTGGAAAATTATTTTTTGAGCCAGTGGAATAGGTGGGTGGCCACCGATATCCACCTATATCAATCATCCCTCCTTAGGAATCAATGGTATCCATTGCGTTGAGTTCCCCCATGAAATGAGGAATTTTTTGATGAAATTGGCCCCGGGTGAGCCACTTGCCTTTGTGCAGGAGTTGCCCTTCTTTGACGACTCGATAAAGATGGATCCTTTGCTTTCGAGTGCCCTTGACCTGTATGTCCACAAATTGATCATTATATGCATGTTGCATGTAGTCAGGGTTGATCTTTGTTGGTGTCAACTGCCCTGCTATCTCTGAGGTGTCTAATAATGGTGGGATATATGGCCGAAGGAGAGCCACATTGAAAATTAGATGCAAACCAAGGAAGGGGGGAATGTTGAGCTCAAAATCATTGTCACCCACATACTTGGTGATGGTGTATGATCCATAATGGAGTGGGAGAAGCTTTCGATGGTGCCTTGTAAAGTATTCTTTCTGCAAATGCAACCAACTGTGTCGCCCACCTAAAAATTATGTGGCACCCGGTGTTGATCATGGCATTGTTTGTACTTGGCATTAGACTTTTGTAGAATATCCTGAACCTGTTGACAGATGTGTTGGATCTGCTCAATGAATCGGGTGGCTTTGTCAGCTTCTGGTGGAGCAGGGGACAAGTCGACCGAGGTGGTCTCCATGGGTAGTGCAACATCCATGGGGCCCAATGGTTGGAATCCCAACCCCACCTGAAAGGGTTTTGGCCAATTGAGCTATGCAGGGCTCAGTTGTAGCTATGTTGAACATAGGGAAGACTCTTATCCCATGTGTGGGGATGTTTTTAATTGTACATGCACATGATATGTACGACCATCCGATTGACGACCTCAGTTTGGCCATCTGTTTGGGGGTGGAAGGCAGTGGATTTGGTGAGCTTGGTATCCAGCAGTAACCAGAGGCTCAACCAGAATGAGCTAAAGAACCAATTGTCATGGTCTAAGAGATGACCTTCCTGCATTTCTTAGTAGAGATCAAGGAAATATGACTAGGACGGACTGCCTCAGGTATCCTGTACAATTTCATGTTCAAAGTAATAATAACAATATGAGGCCTAAACTCATATATAGCATGGAATTTCCATAAATAAGGTTGGCTCAAAAGAACATTACAAAATTCAAGAGGAGAAACATAACACAATACATCATCTTTGAAGGGCTTGATGTCATATGACAGTCAGCATTGTTGGTTGACGCGGAGATCGCTTCCTTGGTGGAGCCATCCAATGGTGTAGGGTTGTGGGTGTCACGTTGTCAGAAGGGCCAATCGCTTGATGACCTATACTGAGATGAGGTTCTTCTGGCTACCACTATCAAGGATGAAGTGTAAAGGGGTGATTTTTACCCACATTTGTGAATGGAAGAGGTTCTGTCCTTCTTCCAGCTCATCTAGTTCACTAAGTTGGAGCTTGGTGGTAGCAACAGTGGCACTAGGTTCCGCGCCAATGATCATTCTTCCTCTTTCTAGTTCTGACTCAGAGTCAGAACTCGCATCTGATTCATAGGCTTTCACTTCGGCCACCAATGCCTAATTTGAGCGGCAGTCAACAGTGTTATGCCAAGGGATCTTATGGAAGTTGCACCACTTCCCAGTATATTTCTTTGTCTTTTTGGTGTCCTTCTTTGCTTGCAGCTTGGACTGATTGTCCTAATACTATCCATATTTTATTTGTCCTTTGTTCTATGGGTTGGGGTTTCCCTTTCCTAGATTTTGCTGTGAGGGGTTCCCAGGCCCAAATTGTTGCATCTTTTGTTTGAGATTATGCTCAATTTTGACGGCATATCGGTAGGCCACGCCCAAGGACAAGATGTCCAAAAATTCAATTTCAGTCTAGATGTATCTATGAAAAGCACCATGATACTTGAGCACCAAATGTCTCTCTGAATCTTTGATAACTAGCTTGGTGCGTAAGGTATGGAAGATATTTGTGAACTATGGCACTGCTTGGTCTCTTTCTTTCCGCAGAGTGGTCCATTTGGTATACAAGTTGTAATAACTTCCGACAGGGTAGTATTGTTCCTTAATAACATCCTTGAAGGATTCCAAGGTGGTCGTGACTATAAATAATGAGGGTTACTCTATTTCCTTTTGCTCACAGAAAGTTTCCCACCAATATTTGACATGGGGAACGACTTTGAGGAGCACAAAAGTAATATTTTCTATATTCGAAAAGTTATGGACAAAAAAATACCCTTCTAGTAGATTCAACCACTTGTCTACAAAATTTGCGTCTATCTGACCTTCAAATATAGGAATATCGAATTCGATTTGTACCTTGAAGGGGGCAGTGCCTCCGCTCAAGGAATATGTGTGAGGGCTTCCTCAAGCAACATTTTTTTTTTTAACTAAAACGGTTATGTGTTTTATTAATTGGAAAATCCAGTTGGTCAGAGCCTTACATCCTTCACAAAATCCTTCTACCTTCTACATTCTTTTACAAGTTGTTGTCCTTTTCAAGGAATACATATTTTTATTGGGTCTCCACCGTTTATGTTGAGTTCTCCTTGGGCCAAGAGGCAACCTTCGTTGGCTAATTTGTCTACTTCTTTGTTTGAGTTTCTGAGAATATGGTAGCAGTTAAAGGAGGTGAAGTCTTTAAGAATGTGTCTTAACCTTTGCAGATTCTTGTTTAGGCCAGCGTCTTTAAACTGTCCTCTTGAATGAATCATTTTGATCAAGATATCGGAGTCTCCAAATGCTTGTAGCTCTCGATGTCCTCTTTCCTTGGCTATCTGGCAAACTTTTATCAAACTCAGGATTTCTTCTTGATTGTTGGTCCGTTGTCCAAGTCCCCAGCAAAAGGTTTCTAGTATTTTCCCTTTGCTGGAGTAAATGATTCCTCCAGCTCCTGTTGTCCTAGGGTTTCCTTTGGAGGTGCCGTTGAAGAAGACTGAGGTTATGCCTTGCTTCTGCCACCAACTCTGGAATATGTCGTGATTGTCTCTTAGCCTCCATTCTATTTCAAGGTGGGATTTTTCATTGCTATGGATCCAAAGGTTCAACACGGAGGCGCCGAGCCACTTCTTTTCTTTCTGCTGCAGCGAGGTATCGGTTTTGTGATTTTGGGAGCTCAAAGTTTCTAGGAGGAGGCCTTTTTCTTTCGCTGTTACTATATTGGGGGTCCACTCTGTGTTGTTGAATATTTGCTCATTTCTTGCTAGCCAAAGCTTACAACACACGTACTTGGGGATGGAGATCCAGATTCTGGCCCATAATGTTTTCAAGGAGAGCGAAGGGTAACTATCCTTCCAAGTTGTAAATAGATCCACTACTGAGATGTTGGTGGGGGCAGCGACCTTGAGGCCATGGAGGATAAGCTGCCAGACCTTGTTTGCAAAATGGCAGCCTACAAATAAGTGATCTGAGGTTTCCATGGCTTCTCTGCATAAAGAGAATCTGTGTGGACAGGAAATATTTCTTTTCAATAAATTTTCACCAGTCAAGATCTTTTTGTGCATTAGTGTCCAAAAGAAGAAATTTACCTTTAGGATCGTCATTGAGTCCCATACCTCCAACCAAAACCTTGCCGAGAGTGGTCTATTTTTCTGTTGCTATAGCAAAACGTAGCCTTTAGCTGATGAATATGTTCCTATGGGTCCCCAACCCCAAGTGTCTTTTTCTGTCATATGCACAGGAGTTGCCTCTCGAAGCTCTGCTTTGAGCATTTCAAGTTGCTGGAGGAGATGATCTGGGACATTGCTGAATTTCCACTCTGACCAGGACCCGTCTTCATCCCACTTTGATATATCATAGATGCTTTGCATACCTCTGCGCTCAAGGAAATCGCGAATTTCATTCAAGATGGCGTTTAAAGCAAGAGGCGGATTCCCCATTATCTTGTCTATCCATAGATTGGTTCGTTTACCATTGTCGGGGACGTGGTACAGATTTTGGATGAAAAATCATGCCCCTTTGATGCACAATTGCCATAAAATCATGGTCTTCCTGCTCGTGGTGTTTTGAAGGTTTCTGATTTTGGCATTTGGAATATATCTGTGTATTAACATTTTTCTGACAGGGTGAGTGGGGTCACTATGCATCTTCCATAGGATTTTGCAACCAAGAGCTATGTTGACAAGAGTTGGATCATGAATCTGTAGCCCACCTTCTCTCAAATGCCGCTTGACTGTCTCCCAACTAACCAAGTGAAACTTTCGTTGATTCCCTTTCCCACCATGCCACAAGAAATATCTCAGCAGTTTGTTGATCTACCCAGCTATCAAATTGGGTGCTAGAAGATAGGACGCTTGATAGATCGGCAATGAGGAGATGACTGCTTTTATCAGGGTTAATTTTCCTCCATGAGTGAGCCAATATCCTCCCCAGGCTTGGATTTTTCCTTTGATTTTTTCTAAGACTCCTTCCCATAGGCTGACTTTGTTTATACCCAATGTTAAAGGCAGCCCAAGATACTATATCTTTTCCCATTTGGAATGCCCTTTGAACCCCAAGGTGCATGCTATCTTTTGAATTTAATGTTTTTCAACATTCCAACTGTAGACAACACTTTTCCTTTCACTTATCAGAGCTCCAAACACCTTGCAGTACGCTTGAAGAGTGCCCTTGAATGCAGAGGCTAATCTGTTTGAGGCTCCTCCTAGCATGAGAGAGTCGTCCGCGAACAGAGCATGGTTTATAGGTTTAAGATTCTTCGCTATTCTCAAGCCTGGGGCTACTCCTATTATACTTTCCTGTTCCAACTTCCTGTTGAGGGTGTCCACCATTAATATGTACAGAAATTGAGAGAGGGGGCATCCTTGCCTCAACCCCCTCGTAGATTTGAAGAAATTTGTTGGTATCCCATTTACCAAGGGGGCTATCCATGGGCTGTGTGTACAGGCTTGTATCAATTTTACAAACTCTTGATCAAATCTGAATGAAAGAAGCACTTGATACAGAAAGGACAACTTTACTCTGTCAAAGGCATTTTCCATGTCTAGCTTAATCAACATGCCTTTCTCTTTTCTGAGGTTGCTAGAGTGCATAGCTTCTTGAACTTGGATTACATTGTCCAAGATATGTCTCCATTTGAAGAATCCTCCTTGCGATTCTGAGATGATCTTGCCCAACAAAGATTTTATTATGTTTGCAAGGAGTTTTGCAATTATCTTATAAGAGGCATTACATAGGGATATTGGCCTGAATCTGTCGAAGGAGGCAAGATTTGTTTCTTTCGGGATTAGTGCTAGGAAAGTAGAGTTGGTGCTGCCTCCTATTTTTTCTTTTTGGAGGAATCCTTTTATCATTCTGATGAGGTCAGATTTGATTATATTCCAGCAGATCCTGTAAAAGTGGATAGTGAACCCATCTGGACCTGGGGCTTTGTCAGAATCCATGGACCAGATGATTTTGCTAATTTCTTCTTCGCTGGTTGGGCTCAGTAATGCTATGTTATCTTCTTTTGTGACCAGGGCCGGGATGTTCGTGAGGAATTCCTTATAGCCTTCTTCATTGTCATCATTCTCTTTGTTGTAAAGTTGGTGGAAGTGTGAGACAACAACGGTCTTTATTTGATCTATTCCTTTGCAATGCTTCCCATCATTGGTTGTGATCTCGGAGATGTGGTTCCTTGAGAGGCGAGCTTTAAATTGATGGTGGAAGTAGGATGTATTTCTGTCACCAACTTCCAGCCAAAGGCTACGAGATTTTAGTCTCCAGTATTCTTCTTCATTTCTGAAGGAGCGGTAATTTTTGCATTGGGATTCTTGCTCCTTTTCCAAATCTGTTCTGGCAATATCTATTGTTTCCATTTCATTCTGCAGCTGTCCCAACCACTGCACTAACTCCTTTCTTTGGTTATTGGGATTGCTTTCCGGGAATTTGCTCCATTCCTTGAGGGATTTTTTTGTTATTTTTAATTTTTTTCCCAGACAAAGTTGGGAGAGCCAGTAACTGAGGTAGACCATGCCAATCGGACCGTCTCTACGAACCCACTCTTTATTTCCCACAATGGGCTGAATCTGAACGAGATTGGGCCTAATTTTTCTTCTTCCTCTAGCAGAAGCAGGATGGGTTTGTGGTTCTAGGTAAGCTTGGGGAGGATGGTAGTGGAAATCAACTTCCTTTCCAACAGCAAAGTGCTTTGGACTAGAAACCTATCCAATCCGGTAGATATGTGTTCTTCCCCTGTCCTATTGTTTGTCCAAGTGTACAACCCTTTGCATGGTTTAAAATCCATTAGGTCCCACTGTTGTATCATATCTTCTACTACAAAAATCATTTGGTCCTTCCTGGACCTTCCTCCCCTCTTTTCTTTTCCATCCATGACTAAGTTAAGGTCTCCAACAATGATTATGTTGTTTGGGGAATTTTGTTCTAGAAACGCATTTAAAGTTTTCCAACATTCTTTCTTTTCAGAGTGCAAAGTCGGAACATATAAATTGAATAATGCGATGGTTAACGTACTTGCTATGTGCTTGAGCTCTGTAAAGCTCCAATGTTGAGTGTTGTAGGAGTTGACAAAGCTGAACTGTTTTGCCTTCCACAATGTTTTTATACCTCCAGAGGAGCCCCTTGCGATGATTGCTTTTCCTGTGTTTTTCTGCCATTTGTTTTTGCTAATCTCCAGAAGGGCTTCCCCTTCAATTTTTGTCTCTTGGAGCATGAGGATATCTGTTGGTTCCACTTTATCAGATCCTTGACCGCTTCAATTTTTGCTGAGTTCCCCAGTCCTCTGCAGTTCCAAGAGACGATTTTCATTACTTATTGTTGGGGGTGGTTGGGCCTCCTCCTTTTAGAGACCTTATTCTTGTATTTCTATCGATTGACATTTCTATGGTGGGTTATCTTCCTTGGGTCTTTTTTCTTTCTTCCTCTTCCTCCCTTGCTTCTTTGGGATATTTCCTTCCTACTCTGTTAGATGGCCTTTCTAGGATCTCGCCCTCCGAGGAGATTGATGGATCTAGTGCCTTCTTTCTAGCTATGTCAGCATATGAGGGAGAGGGGGCTACTTCCAGGGTTCCTGCCATTTGCACAGGTTCTCTCGTATCTTTCCCATTTGGAGGGGGACTTGGTTGTAACCTGTTGTCCATGATAGTTTCTGGTTCTTATGTGTCCTTTTTGGGATTTTCTGTTGGAGGTCCTAGTTGCGGTGAAGGGTTGGAGCTCCCATCGATTTTCTCTTGCTCTAGTTTCCCGGGGTTTCCATTCTTCATTGCTCCTTTGGTTCTAGATTTTGTTGTCCCTGTTTTATGGACTACGATCCACTGATTTGCTTTCGCGTTCTCACTCTCTTCTGTATTCTTTTTTTTGCAGTTCCTTGCGAAGTGGCCGTAGCTGTGACAGTGTCGGCATTTGAAGGGTAGTTGCTCATAGTCTAGCTCCTGAATATGTGTCGAGTCTGCAACAGTGAGTTTGATTGCCTCTGGTAATCCCACTTCCAGATCAACCTCCACGCAGATCCGTGTGCATGAGTACTGATCTTTTCTCGTTGCTTGATCTATGTACCTTCCAAGCGTGTTGTCGATTGCATGCAATGATTTTTTATTCCAGCAGTGTAAAGGGAGATGAGGTAGACGAACCCACATTGGGACGGCAGAGGGAACATCCTGAGTTGGATCGAAATCCAGGGTCCATTTGTTCAGATATAACCCCTATGGCCCCATGAAGTACGGGTCATTTCTGAAGATGAGGTTTTTATCTTCTGGGTTTTCGAAGACGAATACAAAGTATCCTTTCCCTACAAAATGACTCTTTATTCCTTCTGATATGAGTGGGTTCCAGTTCCTCTGCACCCAAGCTTCGGTGGATTTGGGAGAGGGCCAGAGCCGAGTGAATTGCCCGATGAGTCCTCTGTCTGCTAGGTTGACTGTCGTTCTGCAAGTTTCTTCCAGAGGCAGTTCAATGCTAGGGATGCATTCCCGTTTCTTCACAAATTTATGTTGTGCTTCTTACGGTGGTCTCTTGGAGGCTTCGGCGACCAGCCTCCTGAAGGCATCAAGTTCTAGAAAAGGGGGAGGGGTAGGGACGGCATCCCCACCAGCGTCCATGGTTGGGGGACCCTTGTTCGCTGCACTATGCATGCACTAGATCGCGTCCTCACGCCCCTGCGCGCTTCGATCTTCAAACCTAAGGTAAGTTACCTTTTTAAAAAGTTGAAGGACATGGGGGTGGGATTTGATCCACTTATGTGTGCACGGGTCACGATACCATTTATTATAGTATCTTTGGGTGCAACCACATGTTCGACCACTACCTCAAGGTGTCTCCATGGCTCCAGGTAAAGCCCTCATGAGAAGTGAACCTTGCCCAACGGTGAAAAACTCCTCACTTTCCACCATTGGATCCAACCCCTTTGGGATAAAAAAGTTGAAGGACATGGGGGTGGTCTTTGATCCACTTATTTGTGCATGGGTCACGATACCATTTAATATAATATCTCTGGGTGCAACCACACATTCGACCACTACCTCAAGGTGTCCCCATGGCTCCAGGTAAAGTCCTCACGAGAATTAAACCTTTCCCAATTGTGAAAAACTCCTTGCTTTCCACCATTGGATCCAACCCCTTTGGGCTTCAAGCAACATTTTGAAAGGATCTCATGTCCCATCATCTTTCTTTTCTCCTGCCATGAAAGGTCGCTTGGGCGTGTGAGATCTTTTATCCTCAAGAGAAACAAGCTCAAGACCCAATTCTTTGTACCTTGACCTCATTGGGGACATGCATTAAGACAACAAGGAGAAGACCACTCTGATACCAGTGATCCGGATTTTATGAGAAACAAGAAATGAATATAGATTATTAAAATATTCCTAATACAAAATAACAGAGATATAGTAAAACTGGTTTTCTATTCAATAAGGAAATAATCTAAAACTGTAAAATGCAACGGAAAACAAGCTTGCTGGAATGGTGGTGGCTTATCTGTGATAATATATGTGACAAATGCGCTCATTTGCAATAATATGGTTACAATGAGGCTCTGAAGGCCTTTTACAATAAACAGAAATGTCAAAAACCCTAGACATCCAAAAACCTAACCCTAGGAGATGAAGCGCTAAAAGTCATGTGGGCCTCGTTTGGGTAAGTTAGTACATGAACTTCCCGAGGTCGTAACTTTTTCATACGATCTTTGTTTTAGGCGCACGATAGCCTGTTGGAAAGGTCTAACCAAGAAGAAAAAATTTCGGCTGACCCAAGTCAAAGACTTTGGCAGTCACTTGGGCCCCAAATCCCCAAACAACGTCGTTTAGGGCCTCAAAATGGCCACGGAATTTTGGAACCTGAAAAACTGTCGAAAAACCGCCAAGGTGGAAAACTATTTTTCGAGCCAATGGAATAGATGGGTGGTCACTGATATCCACCTGGATCATACTGGTAATCGAATTTCTAGGCAAAGGACAGTTAAGGGTCTACATTGTTTTTAATTTGACAGGGTATTGCCTGGGAAGGTCATTTCAACTAGTAATTTCCTTCCTCTTGCACCATTCCTCTCATGACATTGTAACCTGTGAAGGCCACCCCTTCAGAAGTAGTTTGACATTTCCCTGTTGCATTAATAATCAATATTCACATTACAAAATTCATCAAAGGTCCATTGTCAATGGTCACATAACATACATGTTTATAGTTTGGTCATGATAATACTTATATTTACATATTGGGGGAAATAGGGGTGTTACATGAATTTTGTTTCATTTTAGTAAAAAAATAGAGAAAATACCTTGGATGTTGGTTATTTCTTCTCTTGTTCCCTTTCCTTTTAATTTTTTCAAGAAAAGAACTCATTTTCTAGCACTCAGGTATTCTATGCATTTTTCTTGTTTTGAAAAAGTTGTTGTTTTTGGTTTTGAGTAGCCTTTTACAAAAAGAAAAGAATCTTGTTTGCAAAGTTCTTTTATACTCTATTTTGTATTTATCCTAGAGTGAGAGTGTAGTTTTCATTGACATTAAAAATAAAGAGCATTTTAGGCTTGCATTTCAAAGTAATCTTAGATCTTGCATACAAACAAAAATATATTTTTTTCCAATTTGAAAAGCTCATAAAAGAAGTGTATTGCACCTTTTTCATTTGAAGGAAAAGTTTGTTTATTAAGAACAATGTTCTTAAATATGTTTCTTCTTCAGTCATACAAACATCATGAGTTTCATTCTCATGCCCCTGAGTAAAAAAGCCAACTAAAATTAACGCTTAATCTAAAAATCATTAGACTTTTTGTTTTTAGGGCCCACCAACTAGTTCAGGCTAGGGCCTTGGATTAGGTTGTAGAGGTAACTCTCCAAGGCCATGAAAAGAGACATAGGATTTCACAGGCTTAAACGTTTTATCCTATGGACACGCTAGTAGTCCCTGTCATCATGAGACTTCACACTGACGTCACCTCTTCTCGTATTCTCATTTAAACGAGAACCACAATGATCAAGAATGGAGGTTTATCATGGAATATTCCCTAATGGATGGCCCAGATCATCCCTCGGACTCTCCCTTTAGGAATGCCTCCACCTCAGCATCCAGGGTTATTCTGACCATGGAACACCAACAACACTCCCCTTATGATCTACATCCGATATATGATCATCGTTATGAATCCAACGGACATGATGGTACTAGGTATTATATGTTCTCAGTCTCTGACCACATCCACCATGATGGATTTAACAATACATAATCTTCCACGGATACCCTTCGATAGATAAATGATCCTCGTTGATTCAAAGTACACCCTATACATGATTTATAGCCTGCTCCGATGGAGGGTTAGGATCTCTCCATTCCGCCAGATTTATGGTTGAGACCAGGTCTCACCTTTGAACCAATGAAGGGCCCAGATATAACCACCATGTCAAATAAATGGTCATGAACCTTTGAAGTGAATTAGAGTTTTTCGTCTTGCTCAATATTCTGATTCAAGACTTAGCCATTTTTCATGAAGGTTTTCTCTCATTCTCTTTTATGATTTCTGAGTTTCCAAGAGCTTTTTGCTTGGGTTCCAAGTCTTTCCATTTTCTATCCCAGGGTACCTCAGTTTCAACATATCCCGAAGGTACTCACACGTTGCAGAAATCTCAATACAAGATTTCACAGGTGCATACACATAGTGTGTATATAAGTATTTGTATGAGAAAAGATACAGTAGTACATACAACAAGAAGGACTCTCTCTACTTAGGTTATGGTTGAGATTTGGGTTATTTACCCACTAAAATAACTATACATGTTCATACTCTATTTACCATTTACATAGGATTTTCATAGACATATTATTGTGGCTATTCCATTACATACATAGACTATCTAAAATCAAAACATCAGACTGCTTGAAAAGATATATATTCTATGAAAACATGGGACATCTCTGGAAATACACAGTCAAGATCCAAAATCATCATCATATAGACCATATAATCCTTACATGTATTATATTCAATACATAGAACAATATGATTTACTTATCTACAAATTTGAGATATGTTGGCCACTATTGAGGAGTGAGTCACTCTAGGCAATGCTACACTTTGCACTGCTATAGCCAGCCAGCCCCGAGATAAGGTACAATGCCACAAGATGATTTTTGGTATTCTGCAAGGTTTTCTGGGAGCTTCTACTACCTCTGTATTTTGTGTTTTCTCCCAACCGGAGAGTTTTCTCTGTCTCCAACGCTCATGCCTCTTTCCCCCATCATCTCTCTTTTGTTTGTCCCCCTCCTATTTTCATGTAGTCTTCCCCAAAACCTCATGGGTCGTGTTAGAAGATTCCTATTGGTACTCTTCCCATACTTCCTTAATTATTGAGGAGACTACCCAGCTACCAATTTGACTGGTAATCAAATTTATGGGTAAAGGACAGTTCAAGGTCTGCATTATTTTTAATTTGGCAGGGTACTGCCTGGAAGGGTCATTTCAACTGGCAATTACCTCCCTCTTACACCATTCTTCTCATGACATAGTAACCTATGAAGGCCACCCCTTAATTAGTAGTTCAACATTTCCCTGTTGCATTAATAATCAATATGCACATTACAATATTCATTAAAGGTCCATTGTCAATGGTCACATAACAGACCTGTTTATAGTTTGGTCATGATAATACTTATATTTACAGATTGGGGGAAATAGGGGTGTTACATGAATTTGTTTCCCTTTTAGTAACAAAAAAAAGAAAATACCTTGGTTTTTGGTTATTTCTTCTCTTGTTCCCTTTCCTTTTAATTTTTTCAAGAAAAGAACTCATTTTCTAGCACTCAAGTCTTCTATGCATTTTTCTTGTTTTGAAAAAGTTGTTGTTTTTGGTTTTGAGTAGCCTTTTACAAAAAGAAAAAAATCTTGTTTGCAAAGTTCTTTTATACTCTATTTTGCATTTATCCTAGAGTGACAGTGTAGTTTGCATTGACATTCAAAAGAAAGAGAATTTTAGGCTTGTATTTCAAAGTAATCTTAGATCTTGCATACAAACAAAAATATATATTTTTTCCATTTTGAAAAGCTCATAATAGAAGTGTATTGGACCTTTTTCATTTGAAGGACAAGTTTGTTTATTAAGCACAGTATTCTTAAATATTTTTCTTCTTCAGTCATACAAACATCATGAGTTTCATTCTCATTCCCCTGAGTAAAAAAGACAACTAAAATTAATGCTTAATCTAAAAATCATTAGAATTTTTGTTTTTAGGGTCCACCAACTAATTCAAGCTAGGACCTTCGATTAGGTTGGAGAGGTAACTCTCCAAGGCCACGAAAAGAGACATAGGATTCTATGATAGGGAGTGAAAATCCAATTGTCATATAGGTATATCTGGGAGCCTCCTCTATCACGGGATCTAAACACGAGGTTGCATGAGGAAGAGTAGAGGAGATAACCCCTCTAAAACTCGACCAATCGTAGTGGATTGAGCATATTTGTGGGTTATTTCCTGAAGTGACACTGACTCATCTAGTGTTAGTGCTATGTGAATTTCGAACTCATTTGAAGTTATCATGAAGTGATATTGGCCCTGTTGGTATCAGTCATTTGTAAGCTTCGTACTTAGTTGAATATTTTCTAAAGTGGCACAGGCCCTTTTGTATGTAGTCCTATGGGAGAGCTTCAAAATCAGTTATCCTTCCCATACTCTCCATCTCAACTGTCGATTATACCCCCAGAATGTTGACTGCGAGTTGATATCCATAGTTTATTTTTCTAGGTATATCATAGGTGAATGCAAGGGGTTTTCCATAGTACCTGAGGTAGATGTCGTATCACACTTTTCAGTATTGTTGGAGGGTTCCCTATGAAGAAAGGGTACTTGCACCAGATAAGGATGGTTAGTGTAGGTCAGGTTAACTACTTCTCACTCCTTCATTTGTATTGTAGATGAAGGATCCTTTTCATGCATTTTTTCATTATCCATTTCTTGTTTCATTTTTCCTTAGGATCGACCCCACTAAGTTGTGATATGGAAACTTCTTTGTTGTTTAGAAGTGTTGGAATTCACATGGTAGAGCTTACCGTTCACGAGTGCCTTAGTTAGAACCTTGCTCATAGTTTTGCGCCCATTTTGAAATACTTTCATAGGCTCGGGAGCCAAGTTTAGTCCCGCCATCACTTTGTGTTGAAGCCTCAAATATTCTTCTCAATATTTTTCTAGCCAATACCTATGGGGCTTCCTCATTTATGTGTTGCTACATTTGTTGGATTTTTTTCAATTTCTTCAACAGATATTGTGCTCCTTACTGGCATATAGGGTAGGTTCATTTCTGCCTACATTATGCATTTATCTGTATCAATCACATATTTCCCATAGGTTCAAACCCATTCGTTGCATCATTATAGCTTCAAGCTTCTATAAAGGCATTTTTTACAGATGGTAGAGCTTACCTCTTGATGGGAGTCCTAGTTAGTACCTTCCTAACCATTTTGGCACCCATGCTGCAATTTTTTCATAGGCATGAAAAAGTTTTTTAGTCCCACCATGACTTTGCATCGAAGCTTCATATATTCTTCTCATCTATTACTGTCTAGTTACCCTTGGGGTTTCCAAAAATTTGTTGTGTTGAGTTGTAATTTCATTTCATATTAACAACTCGCACTTCTAGGCCTAATGGTGGCTTCAACTTGTTGTCGTTGATCCATTTTCTTATGCATTCCTACCAATTTCTAGCCTTTCAATTTATTCCTTTGCGACTCAATACATTTTACCCTTGGAGAAGACATTCCCATGAGTGTCCTTATATTGCACATGCTTTCTTACATTGAGCATAGGTATGTTTGTTGCGCTCTGGAACTAGTTTTCTTTCCAGTGACAGTCGTTTCCCACTGTATCATAGTATTCTTTTATTCTTTTTTAGGCTTTAATAATATGTAAAACCAAAAAACAAAAAAGAGGGGGAGGAAGCATCTATATATTTGTTTGGAAGCAGAATTGTCTCCCTTGAAAAAAGAACAATCTTTAAGTCAATGTCTCAATATTTTTGGGTTTAGTATGGCCATAGGACAATGTTCTCATTACATAGAGTTGGTACTCCTTCGACTGGTTACTCTTCCAGTTATTATGGATATTTTTTTTATGCTTCTTGCATAAAAAATTATGTTAATACCTAAAGTCCATGTTGACTTAGTCACATAATGTGTCATGTTTTTGTTTAAGGGAAGTCTCAGCCTAAGTTGGCCATTCTATAGAAATCTTTTACTTTTAGATTCGGCCTTCCCGTGTTATTCAAGTAGTTCTCAGTTTTACAAGTATCTTTGTATCTCAATCATGATAGTATAGAAGGTCTTCATTGACTTCTTGTTAGCGGGTCTTATCTTATCGAATTATACTCATTTCTATGAGAGTATGACCTAGAGTTTCACCCCGAGCCTATTTACATCATTTATAGGCGACCTTGTGCTCAACAGATGACAAACCATCATTGGTCATTGATTGAGCGCTTTACCTTATGTTAGACATCAACAACAATCATCACACATAGGGATTCATGTGGTACCTTGGTTTTCATCTTACCCCATTGGTGGATTCATCGTCTTTATTAGTATTCTTTATCATTGGCTACTATTCATAGAGTCTTTGTTGTGTGTTATTCCATCTAGTGCATGCTAGAGTCATACCTTGGTGTGATTTTTACAATATTTCCGTATGATTTCTTCCAAATATTTAGCCTTCTGCTACTTCTCGTGTTGGATGATGGGGGATGCCTTAATTCCCTCCTTCCAATGGATCTCTTCCTATTGACTTTAGTACATCTTTCTCTGGGATAGGGATAGAGAGTCATTTTTAGTACCTTGGGGCTTGCAG
>JZKD02S0296505.1:0-13025 GCA_000966675.3 Picea glauca | reverse complement strand
CCCCCTCAAAGTGGCTTATTATCTGAAATTCTCTCTTTTTCAAGGTGTTGAGTACTTATTTTAAGGTTTTTCTATGCTATATTGATATTTGGTTCTTAACATTCTTCTTTTTTATTTCACGTGGGTTCACTTCTTATCAGACTCCCATAATCACATTTCCTCAGCCCCCTCACACTCCCTCACCTGCCAATCTGTTGCCTACAAACTACCCCCCTACCTCCGCTACCCACATTTTCCACCCCTCACTTACCCTCTCCCTCTCCTCTCTCACGAATCCCTCACATACTTAAACATTATTTTAAAGTCTCCATATTTAAAACCATTAACCAATCATATTAATCCACTTGTCAAACATTCCTTGGATCACATGGAAACCTATTTAACCTATGGAGAGATGACACCTATGGAGAGATGACACATGGCAGCATGGAATTAAGACACACAACATATTTTCATTGGTTAAACATGGCAAGTTTTTATTGGTTGCATGTGGGTGATAACTCAGAAATTACTCAGCGATGACTTGGCATTGACTTGGTATGGTTAGAGTTTGACTTGGCATTTAAAAATTATATTTTATTATCCAATTTCGAAGGAAGGTCAAATATCTCTCTACACTCTCCATATATTCACTTATAAAACATATTGAAGTTTTATTGTATACGTTAAACATCATAATATCCCAATGCAYGTGGGATAGATTTTTGAACCAAAAGGTCGAAATTTAAGTTAAAGAGCACGAAATTCATCCAAGGGCCCATATTTGCCCAAAACATCAGATCGACCGTGGCTAAGTCATTATCTTGYTGAAGCCATATCGTGAGCTCCCAGTGTCTGAATCATGAAAAATGTATACCGTTGGAAAGGTATTTCAACGAAGAAGATGATGGTATAGGTTAGAAGGGATGAAATTGACCACATTTTCCCTAGAAATTGAAATATCTTTTTGCTTCATTATTAATGCACCTGTATGACAACTCAACTTCACTAGCTCATACCTTGAGATGCAGGTGACGAATTTTGGAAAAACATATATCGTTGGAAAGATAAGATGATGAAGATCACATATGAAGTGATTTCCATGGCTAAAAGGTTGATTATCACTTCTATAAAATTAAGCACAATCCCCCTCTTTAAAATGACAATTAATTAGATTTTTGAAAAATAAAAATTATTTAAAATATTTTATTAAAAAAGGAAAAGGGCCCATTTGAAATATTCATATGTTAATGACATATGTTAATTAATTAAAAATTAACGAGACATTAATTAAAATTATTCAATAAGAAAAGTGTACGGGAAATTCAAGAAAGGAAAAACCCTAACTACTCAAGTAGTTAGAAGATCTAATTTTTAAAGAGAAGAAGTGTTTCATCAAGGGTTCCAAAATCAGAATTATCATAGGGGTAGGGAAGAAGATCAGAGGAAGAAGAAGGTACGACCATGAATATACAACCAAGATTCTGATCAATGAAGAGATATCTCCATCTTCTCCACTATTTCTCTTCTTCTACACCATTTCTCATAGCTTTATGCTTGAATCTTTGAATTGGGCACAAGGCTGAGTTTTTTAGTGTTCTTCTTGTATTCTTAAAAATAATTTTCTTATATGATCATGGAGTATTTATAGTCATATATATGACTGACAAATATTTTGTAATGAAGAACATCTTTTATGAATAAAACTCCACAAAGAATTACTTCGGGGTTGACTCTGATTGTATCTTGTAACTTTGAGTCTTAAGTATGAGATATTTGAAATTGATCTATCGAATTATCTTTTTGATCTTAATAGTAATACTCTTTTTAAATTCTTTGAGATGATCAAACTATTCTCTCCTATTTCTCGTGAAGAAGGTATGGATGTGTTTGTATGTGATTAAGAAGATCGTATATTTGATGTTGATCACAAAGAAATTCTGATGTTGAAGCCCTCCTTCAATATTTTCCATTGTTTAAAGACTTCTTGTTGCACATAAAGATTAGATCGGGTTATTGAAGAACCATTTTATTGAATAAATCAAACAATAAAGATCTAGGGTTTGTTGCCTAAGCATTCTCCTAATCCAATATATTCAAGATATATCTTTTAGCCAAAGAGGAGTACCACCTCTTTAAAAAACTAGGGGAATTCATATCCTTGTGAGGTTGTCATTTTGGTCCTTACATATTGAAACATCAACAGTCTTCTAGGTTGGTGAAGATGGCTATGAAGAAGCCTTTTGAGCTCAGTTTGAGATTGATTTCTCCTTTTCACTTCCACTTGGTTTGAATCCACCATTCAAGCGCATTTTCTAAGGGCCATATGTCCATAAATTTTCCTATTATTTCGTGATCATGCATAAAATGAATATTTCTTCCTACCTCAATAGATCAGATCTCATCTTCATGGATTTTACTTGTCTTTTGGATGCACTTGTTGACTCCCTGTCAACTGTTGTTGCTTTGATTCAGTTTCGTCGTGGTATCTTGTTTTGAAGAAAGGTTGTTCCTCGCTCCTTCCGCTCCACTAGCTTCTAATGAAAATTTGTGTTTATCTGACTTCGTGGTGTTGCAGGTGGTTGTCTGAGGAGAAGTGTTTGACAGAACCTTGTTGTAGGAGGGAGATGAGTCCCCCTCTGCAGTCACTATCATGCAGTAAGATACAATAGTGCACAAAGTTTTCCAGAAACCCTAGTCCGCATTCCCCGCAGCTCGCTTCAGTCCATAATAAACTTAATAGCTACAAAGGTTAACATATTACCATTCAACGAAGAGCTTATGTGCTTAAATAGAAATATAAGCTCAAGTAATCATCCACTTATCATATTGTTATTAATTTTTTAACTCTTTGACATGATTTGATAATGACTCAATAAATTTGATAATGTAACTTTATTCATCACCATACAATTATTTCCTCATATTAAAATAGTATGGTATTTTACTTCGATGCTATTATTTTGGTTTTATACAATATTCATTTAACTTTAGTTGTATTCTATTTTATTAATATTCATAGTGACTTTTTTTTTCTCTTTTTCCACAAAAAAAATCACTTTATATTCATTGAAGATATAAATTGTTCATTACATATAGTGCTTCACCGACAACTACAACTAAATATCAAAAAAGGATCCCCTAATAACCAACTAGACTGTCCATCAAAATGTCAACACTGACAAAACTATCCAGAAACCATATTACCGATCAATAATGTCATAATAGTCAATTACAACATAATCATCAAGAAACACAATGATGATCATCAGTGACGACTGGAAACTAGAAAATATCTAAGAACATATGTGGGCCTTCATGTTCTCCCACACATTGGAAAAATTCAATATTCATAGTGACTTAGTCTATTTTGTGTAGATTTTGTAATTATTAATTGTTTTCTACTTTGTTTGAATTTTGTAATTGTTATATTTTTTATATAATGTGTGTGTGTGTGTGTGTGTGTGTCTGTGTGTGTCACATAATCGACAACATAATCACTAATTTCAAACTTAATTTATGCACATTTACTGGATATTTCCTAAAATCAATTTTGATGAACTGAGATACAAAAGGAAACAGAAAAAGTATCGATAATCAGAATTACTAGTAAAAGGAAAATTTAATAACAAAGAAAGATATCAATGGCTGGTTCATGATAATTTTTAACATGATGATAACCATAGTGATAATTGAATTTACAAAAAGTTGGGACCAAACCTTTAATGTATATCATTACCATGTCCAAGAATTTGTAATCAAAACATATAATTACAATGAGCATGGATTTACAATCCAAACACTTGAAATGTAATTAGTGCTTTAAAAAAAGCCAAACATCGACTCATTTTAACATGGTATACACATATATGTCATTGGAGTGGTTAAGCTATGAATTTTCATTCACTGTGCATGCATCCAATTCCAATTTGCATTTAGTATGTATGCATCCAACTCCACCCACTTCATGGTACCCGAGACTGAATCTTGGTCCATATCATTGTTAAAGAGATCACAACCCATGGGAGAGGGAGAAGGAAATGATGGAACTTTGTTCATGGATGGTCTACCGGGAAGTGGCATACACAACCATCTATGCTAGTTATAGAGAGTTATAGAGATAGTTTGGTTGGGGTATATACATAGGAGAAAACTCCTAAAATATATTAGGAGATAAGAAACGTGGAGATGTAAAAAAGAGGCTTGGTGAGAATAATCAGAGGTAACAAAGACTGCATAGTGAAATGGTGATAATTGTAAATTCTATTACAATTTTAGTTACAAGATCGTTAAAAAAATATTATTAAAAAATAATTGCACTTCACATGTATTTATTCTACTGGTATGAATTTAACGACCTTAATGAATAGAAGTTGTAGTTATCTAAGATTAAAACTCCAAACTTAGGTTATCTATGTTTTAAAAAAAATTGCATCGCGTGCATGTTTGGTAATTAAAACTAAAAACTTAGGTATAACTTAAGACTGAAAAATCACATTCAATAAGAGCTTTGTCAAAAGACATCGAATTTGTTAGCCAATTATATGTGATAAAAATAATTTAAATATTATGAAAAAATAATTATTTTGCTAAGCATGTGTACAACATTGAACAACAAGAAAAAAATTGTAGTCACAGGAAAATTAATGAATGATCAACAATGAATCAAATGCTGTAGTCCTAGCCTTTGACGAAGACCAATAAAAATTTAAGAAAGTTAATCGAGCAAGCTCATCTAAATATTGAAATTTTTTATTTCTTTTAAGGAGTTAGGAATCACTCCATTGGAGGGAGAACTTCTATATTTTTCACACACACACACACATATATATATCACTCTTTTCATAAAGTTTTTAAAATTAAATTTTATAATATAAATATTTAAAATCAAATTTTCTATTATAAATATTTAGATGTTTAAGATTTAGATAAATGATTATTAAAGAAGAAATATTTTTAAAATTTCATTAAGGTGAATTTACAAAATATATATATATATATATATATATATATATAATCCAAAAAATAAAGTAATATTTTCATTAAAGTTGTTTTTTAAGGATTATTTTATTTATAGTTTAAGTTGATACCATTACAATTAAACACATTGTCTTAATAATTATCGGCTTAATTTCTCCCATTTGTAGCACTTACCTCGAGTCCAAGTCATTATGTAGATTTGGAACCTTCTACCCAAACGAGGGGGTGGTTGGATTGAACGGTGGAATAATGTCATAGGTCACATTATAAATTTCATGTGAGGGTTTAGTTGACAACTCCTTCAACCATAGAAGAATTTGAAGAAGTATTTTAGTGACTTCAAGTCACTCACTATAATGAATCCCTACAATCGCAAGTGGCCAAGCTTAAACACTTCTCGAAGGTAGATGCGATTCAACAAGCTTGGGGTGTTCAAATTTACTCTTAGTTGCACTGGCTCAACATTGGGGATTGGCTCACTAAGGTCTTCTTCAAAATAATTTCGATTGGAAAGGATTACAAAACATTTGAACCCTTGAAGATGTTGTGGAAAGAGAGACTAGCTAAGGGGGGTGTAGAAGAAGTTTTCCTACCAATATTGTATTTTTCCCACTACGAGGGCATGACCAGTGCATGGAAGGTGGCCATGGATACATGCATTGACTTTGTACCTTGTAAAGTTTCCCTAGAGCAAGAAAGAATTTGTGGCCAAACGTTGATCTTATCAGAATTGATAGAATCTTTGATGGTGATGCTTGATGATAAATGTTTTTGGGATGGATGGATTTCAGTGTGATTTTTTTAAAGCCACATGGAATTTTGTTAGGCTTAAGTTTTAAAAGGAGGTAATCTAGAAAAAGTTGTTAGTAATTCTCATTAAAAAAGACTTTAGAACATTCACTCACAATATTGGTTACCTACAACTAAAAGTATTTATAACATTCACTCATAATATTGGTGACCTACAACTAATTACAAGTTAGAGGATAATCATTGTCCTTGGTGTATCCTCTGAGATACTAACAAAATATGTGGATATACAACTTCAATGTATTTACATCAAATCATTAAGAAAAAGAGAATACTTTTTATTAGAGGTCATTTCATGCTAAACATTATAGTCAAAGACTCAGAGTTTGGGAGGGTATGGAATGGGCCATATGCCTTAGGCCAAATGCCTCTTTCATCAAGATTGACTTTGAGAAAGATTAAAATGGTGTTGAGTGGCCTTTCATTTTGGTTATGTTGTAGGTGCCAAGCTTTGGCCAATATTTTGTTAGGGTGGTAGAAACTTTTCTTTTAGATGCCTTAGCTTGTTTTCATGTTAATCAAGCCAAATATGATGAAGCAAGCTTGTTATAGTCAATTAGCAAAGGTTCCACACTAGCCGTGACCCTATATGTTTTGATAGCAAAGTCTTTGGGATACCTCCTCCACCATTTTACTACTTAAGGGCTCATTAAAGGTATTCCCCTCCGAGGGCCTAATGATGGTGAATATATATTTTTTCGATGACTCCTTTCTTATCATTTTGGAAGACAAAGAGTTGATAGAAAACACAATGGACTATACTCATATTTTCAATGAATCCTTAGGATCAAAGCTTGAAATGGATAAAATAAAGTTCTCTCTACTAGATTAGGAAGATACTTCTGACAATCTAGTTGGTCAGGGATGATCATGAATCCAACATAGGGCACAAGTGCTACAATACATAGGGATCCTTATTTAATTTCAAGCCTCTCTTAAATAACTGTGGGAGGTGATGTTTCCAAGTGGATTTCATGACCTCTGTTGTTATCAACTAGACTCCATATTTGATAAAAGGTCCTAGTTTATACTCATGTACATTATTATCCTATTAGGTTATATTAGTTGTGGCCTATCAATAATTGGATAAACACCTTTAATATTTTCTCTTGGGCGTTAAGCATGGAAATAAATATTTCCATTGGGTGAATTAGGGTTTTTTTGTAGCCCAAAGGGTTGTTTTTGTTTGGAGGTGATTGGGTCATTCCACCAAGCTCATGGGTTGTGTGTGAAATTGGTGGTCCAAGCTATGGATTGTTAGGTAGTTGGAAGGTTCTTAGGTATAATTGTATATCATAAGGGGTGTCACTGGGAAATAAGGGTTGGAGGAATGCTAAATTCCAAACCTTGTTGGTAATGTTGTCTAAAGTTAAAATCTTGGGCACCTTTACAACTCGAAGTATCCAGAAGGCTTGGGAAGTTATTAAACACTCTCTTTCTTAGAAAAGGGGACTTGCTTCACATGTTCCTTTAGTTTAATAGGCTTGTATCTGGTGGGTTCCCTTGGTACGATATGAAGGAAAAGTTTGGTTCTCATCTACACATATGTTCAAGAGAGGTATTTTCATATTAGGAGATCTCTTTGATGTTCATGAAAATAGGTGGAAGCCTTGGGTGGTTGACGAAAAAGTAGAAATTGGACTATCTTTGCTAGATAAGCCTTACATTGAGAGGGTGTAGGACTTGGTCATTAATGATATTTTTATTAAGTTGTAGGTGGTTTCTCTAGGCACATTGTGGAAACATTAGAGCTAGAACTATTCTAAAGTTTTAAAGAATTATAAACTAGTTGATAGTTATCAATGGCTTAATTGCAAGATATTACTTAATACTAAGTTGAATAAAGTTTGGGAGGGGGTAGCCTCTAAATATTATACTTGGTTGCATGGGCCCAAGAAGCATGTAAACATTTTATTGAGCTGAAAACATCCATGTTTCCATGTTCCATGATTCATAGGGATATTGTTCTTGGAAAACACTTGAAGTATCTTGGTGTTTCTCATCCCAAATTCCCTTTATGTCATAAAATCAAAACAATCAAATAATATTTTTTGGTTTTTCTCTTATGCTAAGTCAATATGGGAAATTGGAATGGGACCGAAAGATTTGTTGTTATCTCCTCCATGTCTTCATAACTTAGAAATCTTCTCTCCTTGGTGATAAGCTCCCATAGGTAGCGGGGTTTCATGCAACATGGAAGCCTATTAGAATAGATCATTTGTTTATCATATGATGAAACAAATGTTTATTTTAATAAGTTCACCTACTGTGATGGAGCTATAATCTACTGTAACCTTCACTTTACAAATCCAGGTGAAATATGTGAAGGTGAACCTTGAGCTAGTGCATCTTAGACAATTTATGGAGGATTAGGGGTGGCTCCATTCAAAATAAGTTAGGTTCCCCTAGAGGTTCAATATACCATGGTTTGGCTCACTCACATAGATCTTGTGGAAATATATGCCAAATAGTAGGTTGTTTAATTCATGAGTGCAATGAGAACTGGAGCTATAGTCATGGCATCTGTTATAGCACAAAATGCCACACCTATGCATTTGTGCCATGGCCCAACCCTTTCCCAATGCTTGTTATACTTTTCCCAAAAAATACCTCTAAAAAATCATTTAAAAAACATGCCCTAAGAGCATATATGTGGGTTTGTCTAGTGCAACACACATACTTCCACAAGTTTCCACACTGCAACCCACAAATACCCTCAAAATTTGTGAAAAATAAATAATTTTGTGTTTTCAGGGGAGTTTTTTTGTTGGGCTCATTTCCCAACGACCCTTTCCTATACACAATGGAATCCAACTCCCCAAACCTCTTTGGGAAGATATGAAACAATAATGGAGGGATAAGTAGAGGTCAAGTCCCTTTATGCAAAGTTGTGCTACCAACATCTAGCAAACCTCCCTTCCCTATAATTCTTTGAGCAACATTCGCTCTAGTCTAGAAAATCCTTTTCCAACGCTTCTTTCTCATTTTATGTGGCTATAGGGTGTCTCCTTATCACTATATGAGTCATTAAAGGAATATTACATCGATTGAGTTGATGCTTGAGGATTCCTAGAGGAATCCAGACAATTGGCTTCAAGATGGTGCCTAAATACTAAACAAGGTTGTAACTTATCTTTTCCACTTGTTGATAATAAAAGAGCTTGTTTTCCCTCAGATTTTGTCTTCAATGTATGTTTATATTTATGCTTAATTTGAATATGACATATAATATGCACATGATTTTGATTGCATAACTACTTTCGTTGCAACCCTTGTTTTGTATCTATCTTATAGGCTGGTTCTAGTAGAAGATCAAGAGCTCTTCAACGAATTGGAGTGGAGATCGACATTAGACAGGAGAACATGACACACTTTCTTTTCTCCTCTCCACCCCTACTTCCTCCTAGTTTAAGTAGTTATTGTCTTTAGCTTTTGTGTGTTTTTCATTGAGGGGAGATTGTTGTCTCTTCCACTTAGTCTTTCTTTGTTGAGATCCAGACCCGAGATCACAGGGGAAAAATCCCTTAATCAACATCAGAATTGTACCCAGTCCTCAAATTGAGACTGATAAGTTCCCTTGGTTGGACATGTCTATGTTGATGGCGAAGTGTCTTGAGAAACATAATCATGCTATATAGGACATTGCTCCTATCGACAAGTCACCAATAGATGGGTGGGACTGAAACCCAGATAATTGTGACCTTTCTCCATATATTGAATCTATTGTTACAATTAGTCTCAATGTTTGTCTTTATTATGGCCATTGGGAATCAAATTTGGTTTTTTCTATTTGTTCTTTAACCTCTAGCCATATGAATATTTTTTTATAATCTAGATTTGTAAAAGTGTCTTAGACTTTATATTTTTTAAAATTCCTCTGGGTAACTACTAGTTGGTAGGATTTTCTCATGGTCATTTCTTTCACATCTCTTTTTACTATATAAAATATATATCATTTATTAATATATTTTATAAAAATCATTTTTATAAAAAAATAATATAATTATAGAGATAAACTCAAGAACACATGATATGCATGTGTACAATTTTAACCAATAATATTCATTGTAACCCATAAGCCAACATAGTACACTAATTTGACTTAAAATGATTACATAATCATACTTAATGTTTGATGATAAAAATGGCATATATATATGTCAAAGGTTTGTGATAACCCTAGGTTGATTCATCATATATTTATCCATAATATTAAGAATCAATCTCTCTATATATAAATAAAGGGTTTGTGATAATCCTCTGCTGACTCATCGTATATATGGCACCCACACATATATATGACATATATATATGTCAAAGGTTTGTGATAACCCTAGGTTGATTCATCATATATTTATCCATAATATTAAGAATCAATCTCTCTATATATAAATAAAGGGTTTGTGATAATCCTCTGCTGACTCATCGTATATTTGATTATAATATTAAGAATCCCATCCCTAACTCTATGGGGAAATTTAACATAACTCAATGAGAGTACATAGAAATTGCTACATTGTCATGGGTGTCACTAAGATAATATTTTCACTAAAAAAAATACATTCCCTTTTAACCTTGACTTGGCGATAAGGAGGGAAATGTGGCATAATAAGAAAAATAAAACCTTTAAGGACAAAAGTTAACCACTAAAGGGGTCGACAAATACTACAATATTTTTGAAGATATACTAAAAAAACACCTACTAGATCTCACTACCTCAACATCCCATCGAAATGGTATCTTCCACAATGATTCGTCTCAAATTCAAATGTTATAGAGTCCCGATTAAATTCCAAATAAAAAATATTATTGACTATACTAATAATAAAAAAAATAATAACACCAAAAAGTACAATAGATATAAAGTTCAATAAGGTTTTGTTTTTGTTGCTAAAGCGATAATATTTCTATTACCCCACCAAGGTTCAACTCCCCTAGCGATATGTTTTCCCCTCATTGGTTGAAATGGTTATGGAAATAGGCCATTTGTTGTTGGGATCGTGTGTAAGTACCCAATAGTGGGGAGTACATTTTTTTGCATTATGATACATGAATGACTACAAAAGATATAATAAAAAATAAATGATATTTAATCATATTAATCAATAAATGATATTTAACCATATTAATCATATTTAACAATTTATAATATTATATATTGTTTATTATTGTTATTATTATTACTATTATTATTATTATTATATGATATTTATGGTTATTAATTGATCATAATGATCATGGTCAAACTATATATTAACCATGGTTTAGTTTTATTAACCATATTGTTAATGGTATACTATCTTGACTATAGTGATCATGGTTGACCATATTAAACCATTAAACCATAATCCCATAACACACAATCTCCCCTAACCTTTGGTGACTAACTTCACACTTCAAACTAACCTTCTAATATACTAATCATACTAAGCATGGTTGACCATATTGACTATAGTTGACTACTATGGTTGACCATATATATATTTGACAATGGTGGACTATAATGTTCTTTAACAATTTGTTTTATTAACTTTGATGTTGAGAATTACATTGCGATATATTAGAGATATGCTTCCCTATGTTTCCTTTTTTTTTTTTAAATTACAAAATGACATGCAATGTTATCTTTTAATTCATTTTTATCCTCTCTATATTTAAAAGTAAAGCGATAAATAGTTAAATGAGAAAAATACAAATATATATATACTTCTACAAACTTAGAATTGAGCTTAAATAAACACATCGGTCTACACAATGAACACAAGATGTACCTTGGGAAAACCCAATATGGTAAAACCTGGCTAGAAGGTGAGGCCTATGTTTTTCTCTTTTCTTCTTGGTTATGAAATGCAAATACAAAGAAAGGCACATTCATTATGGAGTTTCCATGGACACTGAGACATGAATGGTGGTTATAAGATCTTCTTCTTCCTATGTTATGCTTTGATATCCCACTTCTAGATGATCTGCTCAAATATGGAGCAATAACAATACAATAAGAATGGAACCCCTTCCTATCATAATGGTCTATTATTTAACATGGCGTGATAACCTTCTAGGGTTAAGTTTAGGGTTTTGCATGTCTCAACCCCCAAATTACTATTAGGGTTTTTTGTCTCTAGAATATTCTTAAAATTCCACATGTGACTATCTCCACATGTGTGAGTAATGTGAGTTTCCATGACATCCACTTTGTATCATGGTGGTCAATAATATAGGTAAACTTTTGGGAGACATAACTTCCACATACAAACTCTAATTGAGGTGATTTTTGCACTGCAAAAATATCTCTATGTGTAGAACATCTTTGAGAGGATGGAAAATTTGTTCACAAAGTTTTGACCCAAAAAATGACCATTTAAGGAATGAAATAGGATCCAAAAGGTTTTGGACCTCAAATCACCATAGAGGGACCAACCCCTAAAAGGGCCCTACAAGCCAATCTCTCTATTTTTTCCACCCAAAAAGTACCAAAATAAATGACAAAGTATATATTGATCCATTCCAAATCATATATATATTTTCGATTCCACAATATTTTCAACTCTTGTATGATATATTGTTGATACCCATTAGTTTTCCTAACTGGGTGTGTCCTAGTGACAATGAATGATAATATAAGATGCCAATTTAAAATAAGAAAAAATGGAATAGTATTATAATGAATCAACACAACTAGGCATACATAACAATTTGTTGATAGTTGAGATAAAGGGTTCAATCCATCTAATGCTAAACCTAACCTAATACTTTAAAACTCCTTTCTGAATTTTCTAGCCACTCATTCTCATTGTATTTCATTATCATGCAGTCACTAGGTTCTTTCCAAATGCCTCTCCCTTTACTCTTATTTTCACGATGCCATCACATTAGAAATATTGGTGACTTACAATGATATAATTGTTGAATTCTAGGTATTAGATGCATCTAGAGAAAGACCTATTAGGGATTTTTACTTCCATTGACATGTTGTACATGTGTTCTACTCTTTGCAAGTAGACTTAGTCTCATCCCAGTATAAAGGGGGCCTAGTGATGATCCATAAATAGTAGGCCTATGGCCTATCCATTTTTTCAACATGGATCCTCTACAAAAAAATAGAATTCAATGTCTGTGAAATTTAGAGTTTGAGCTTCTTCATGCACAATTAATCACCCAATATGAAAATTTTGTTTATTAAAAAATGTGGGCTTAAAGGAGTCAAAGGATGATGTAGGGTTTTACTATGGAGTTAGTACTTGTGAGGATTAAATAGA
>JZKD02S0296483.1:0-20022 GCA_000966675.3 Picea glauca | reverse complement strand
ACATATCTTCAACCTTGTTATGAATACCTTCCTTATACTTGATTACCAGATGAAATTGTTGTATAAAACCCATCCACCTGAAGTTTCATGACTGTTGTATCTTGGTATGTGAATGAAAATATAGTACTAGTTTATGATCAGTATGAATTATTGTCTCCTTTCCCATTAATTAATGCTTCCATTTATTTACACTTTACACCGACACATACAAGGCCTTATCATATGTTGGGTAGTTAATCACAACTTGAGTAAAAGTCTCATAATGATAACATATAGGTTTACCTATTTGCATCAAGATTGTGCCCATGGAATATCTTCTTCCATCGGTTTGAATCTCAAATGGATATTGTAGATATGTCAGAGCCAATACTTGTGTGATGCTTATATTTTCCTTCAATATCTTGAAGGCCTTCTGTTGCTTGCCTCCCCATTGAAATACCTGCTTAACGCTTGTTAATGCTTGTATAGGTGTTGGTATGTATGAGAAATTAGCAATGAATTTCCTCTGGTATTGTACTTCTCCTAAGAAGCTCCTGAATTCAGTGGAAATAGTTGGCTTGGTCCATTTCACAATGAATTCTACCTTTGTAGGATCTATCTTTAACTAACCATTTCCTACAATGTAACAAAAATATACTAGAGAATTGTTTCCAAATTCACACTTAGAAACTTTATAAACAACTACTGCTACTTCAAGAGTTCAAATACTATCTTGACATGCTTCATATGATCTTACCATATTTGA
The DNA here is from genome assembly GCA_000966675.3 of Picea glauca. Taxonomy (NCBI): domain Eukaryota; kingdom Viridiplantae; phylum Streptophyta; class Pinopsida; order Pinales; family Pinaceae; genus Picea; species Picea glauca. The sequence goes on along the minus strand of JZKD02S0296483.1, from coordinate 19,277 downwards.
CTAAAGATCAATATGTCATCTAAATATACAATATAAATATCATCTATATAGGGTATGAACAAATCATTCATCACTCTCATAAATGTTGATGGTGTGTTACATAACCCAAATGACATAACAAACCATTCGAACAATCTTTTCTTGGTATTGAAAGTAATATTCCATATGTCACCTTCTGCAATTATGATATGATGGTAACCAATTATCAAGTCCAACTTAGTGAAATACACAAAATTCTTTAACGGATGTAATCGATCATCTAGTCTTGGAAGAGGATAACGATTCTTTACCATATTTTTTTTTAGGGCTCTCAAATCAATACACATCCTCCACATGTCATCTTTCTTCCGAAATAATACAATAGGAGAACCACATGGATAGAGCTTGGTCTAATGATTCCTTTATCAAGAAGGTCCTGAAATTACTTCTTGACTTCTACATTCTAAATCGTTGATGACCTATACATTTCAATGTTTAGAAGAGGAGCATATTGTTGCAAATATATTTCATGTTCAACCTCTCTTTTAGGAGGAAAAAAATGTATTTTCCTTAAACAAATAATCATAATTAGATATGATGTTAATAAATTCTTTTTTATGATTTGTATCACAACATGCTAAATAATCTATTATATCTTCTTCTTTATTTTTCACTATTATGAAAAAAAATATTTACTTGCACTCATAAGTCTCTTAATTTTCCCTATGCTCACTAAAGAAACATTAGTTTTGATGTGATGAGTTCTGACAATATATTCAACCCCATCCTTGAGAATCTTATATTTACTCTCTTCTCCATATAATCCAACCTTCCTGTCAAATAGATATGGACTACCAAAGATAATGTCGCAAATGTGTAGTGGCACAACATCTAAGATCATCACACACCCAAGCTAATGGATATGGATTTTTGTGAGGTGTCATATTCAATACCAACTTCTTAATAATTGCTTCACATATTATATTAACTTGAGATCCACTATCAAATAAAATATCTACCCTATTATGCTTTACTATAAACTTGACATGGAAAAGCTCGCTCCTCTTCTTATGATCAATATCACTTTCCATTTTGGCATATTAAACTAAAGAATTTGATTTGATAGAATATATAACTTTTCTTCCCACAACCATTATATTGGATTCATCTTCAGAATCTGACCATATATCTTGATGAGTTGATGTAACAATACTCTACTTCCCTTTATCCTTGAATTTCTTTGGTCGTAATTTTGGATGCAAATTCCAACATTGTTATCCCTGATGTCCCTTTCTCTTCTAGTGGAAATATGTAGGTCTTCCCTCAACTTGCTTCACTATGGCTTATTTCTTACTCTTCCATTTACCTTTCAGTTTCTTCTCGAACTTGAATGGCTTCTTATCTCGCTCACATATTTATCCTTACTATCCTCTAGATGTGTAGCTTATACTGATACCTTGTCAATGTTAGTAGGGATAAACATTAGAATAGTGGGACGAAGATATGAGTGCATGCCACCAATATACTTCGTAAGATTTTCATGATTATACAATGGAATTACTAAGGATAATTCCTTCTTTTTGAATCTTGTTTATATGCATGGATATTCTAGTTGTTACCCTATCTTAGATGCCGCCACTCAATCATCGTCATTTTTGTGTGTGCTAGTGGATATAATTGTTTCCTTATGGCCTTAGTAAACTTATGCTAATAAGAAATTCCTTTACCCTTTTGAGCAAGATAAAATTTCATATTCTTACTCTCCCACCATATTAAGGCAGTGCCACTTAGTTGAAGAGTAGCTAATTGTACCCTTGCAACCTCATCCATGATCCTTTGGAACCTACAATATATCTCTATTTACTTGATCCAACTATCCAATTTATCGGGATTCAATTATTCATCATAGGTTGGCAACTTGAGCTTAACATCCAATTTTACTAATAGAAGATTATGCTCAAAACTCTTAGAGGACTTATTTTGACGAGAATAATGTTTACTTGCTTTAGAAGAAACTGATGTTGATGATGAGGAAGTGGAAGGCAGATTTGACGGTCCACTACTTTCACATCCTCCTTCTCCTTTTACTGAACATTCTCTACTTGTAGGATTTTGAATTATTCGTTCTAACAAATCTATTGTTTCTTTCAGTGACTGAAGCATATATCTGATCTCTTCATGACTCATGGGATAATCTTCTTCTTCTCCTTTCTCAAAATCCATCTGTTACACATCAAATTTCCACACCTAGGTACCCCTCCCTAAGTGTTGCAAGTGTCGTAAAAGTGTCATATGCACCTTGATAAGTGTAGCATACACCTCAGCAACATGAAATAACATATGTCACAATCCCTAGTCAATGTGGAGGAGAAATATATTATGTGAAGGTCAAAATATTATGTGTACATTAATTAATTATTAATATTCATGAAAAGGAAATTAATTTAGTGTGAGAATCCACCTCACATTTGGTTTCCTATTTTGAAGGGGAGGTTGAGGATCTCATGGATGGTGGAAATATTTCCTCTTTAAAATAATTGAGAGATATTTCCTCCCTAAAATTCTTAAGAGATATTTTCTCCCTAAATATCTTGGAGATCCCATTTTAGTGGATCTGATGAGTGATCCTATCCATGGTGGTTAAGCTCCCAAATCCTATATAACGAAGGATTTCCATGGAGAAGGGAAGGCAGATTTGAGGTATCAAAATTATGGTCTTGGGAGAAAGAATTTGGATATCAAATCTATGATCTTGGGAGCATCGTGCAAGGGATGGACAAGGATGAATTGGAGAGGTTGTTGCAACTGATCTACAGATTGTAAGTGTCTTTTTAATGTTCTCGTTAATATATGCTTGGCCTATTTCCTTAAATTTTTTGTATTATTGCATATGCTTGTCTATTATGAATGAATTTGCTTTAAACTAATCTTGGTAGAGTAGAAAGTCTTTTTTTTCTTCATTTTCCATTACATTGTAGGTATCGTGCCATGCTAAGGAGCTTGGAGATCAAGTTCAGATTGGATAAAGTGAGGACAAGCATCAAAACAAGGTAAATCATACGGTCTCCCTCTCTTTCTTTTGATTAGATTAACTATATTTAAAGGGATGTTAGTGTCTATTTTCATCTTTCTATCTTGGTATTAGGTGTCTAGAATCTGAGGGAAGATCCACCTATCCGTAGTGGGATTTTTGTCTAACATCATCTTATGTCTTTGAAATATCTTTCCAATTTCAGACTTATATAAATTCTAATTTTTCCTTTACTGAGTTTGAGTTTGGCTCTTGTAAGAATTCAATTGCAAAATAATTTTCAAACCAACTACGATACCAACTTGATCAGAAAAATACTTAGATGTTGATAATTTAAAATACACATAAACATCTACTTGACCTTCAAAATAAAATGATAGCTTGACTGTTTTTCAAATCACATGTGAAGAACTTATCTAACCAAATCCACTTTATTGATAAATGACTTGCAAATACTTTAACTTGAAATGAAAAAAAATAATACAATCACATACACAAGTTGGAAAAGATGGATTTCACCCAATTTGGGATACCTCTCTCATTCGGCATCCAATAGAGACAGTTTTTTATTAATGCTCAAATTATTTCATTTTACAATGACCTTTTTACATGTTACCCAAATGCAAAAACATAGTGCACCATTGGATTCCTGGAAAAAATTAATTTGAATCAATATTAAATTCTCTAAATTTCATCAAGGTACCATTTGGGACACTTTACAATGCAACCTCACAACTTTTGTACCTCGAGCATGATTTACGAGACCAACGCAACATTAAATGTGTATGTACAATCCTTCTGTCACATTTCCCATTAAGTAGGTGTGGATCCCTTAACCATCTCTAAATTTTATGGTTGGTAATTACTATAAGGCGGTTGGTTTCATAACCAAACCATACTTATAGTGGAATTGGTTAAGTTGTTTGGGATATATGTGGTAAGTCAGGGGTTTAAAGCCCATCGAACACCATATATTCCCACACTTGGTGTTATTTTGTTATACTATAGTTATAATTTTATAACTATTTGATATACATGGCATATTTTTAAACCTTCCACATGGATATAGACATGGGTTATGTGATATAGCATATGACCATAAAATAGGGATTGAGGGCTAGGCCCTTGGCCACTTTTAAAACCCATTCAATAAAATTCACCCCTTTAAATATAACTTGCAATACACATGGTTAATAATTGTTGGAGTGGCACGATGATAATGGGGCTTTGTAAAAGGATTTTGGAGGTTATGGAGGTCACAGGTTTGACCCCCTTCAACTCCGTAAATTTTACACAACTCTAGCCAATATAGGCCAATGAGGGGTTTCCACATGCTGGTCTCTCATTGGCTAAACCCTGTAATGTGTGACAATATGACTGGGCCAATTTTACACTACTTTCATCTTGTGATTGAACCACCTAATGGTATGATCATCTTCCCATTCAATTGTCAATAACCATGTGCTACATGTCACCCTTGCAATGGTGAAAGATGTCACCACTTTTAACCCATGTACTTTGCCCTTTGACTTGGTTGACTGGAAATTTTACCACTCATAACTTTTTCATATAAACTTCATTTGAGGAAAAATTTGCATCATTGGAAAGTTATCGCTGAGATCTACACATTGATGGTATTTTCAAGAAAATTTCAAGCATTTGAATTTTGATCATTTAAGAACCATTCCGTACATCTATGGATGTTCTAGATCTTTTTGGACCTCTATGATAATTTGCAAATCCTTCTAGATCAAGGGATTTCCTAAATGTCCATTTCTTGGAACTCTGTGGGATTCGATGTCCTCAATTCTCCTATCGACTCTCGAGATTATTTTCCTTCCATAGTCGATGGTGGAGGACTTGTAATATTTTCCCATGCATGATTGTCTTGGAGAAATGCATGCATTACCATAAGCTTGGTAATTTTGTGGTGAGACAATAAATCCCATGGTTGTTGGTCTCTTTGAACACCTTGAGCCATGTTTTGTAGGAAATTCCAAAGAAATAATGACATATTCATGATCTAGAGTTTCCTCAAGTGGTGCAACAACTTTAGATGATACAAAAATATGATTTTGTGGCACCATTCGCATGTGAAATGAGTATGGAAATAATAGGATACCCTATCCCAAAGGGGACTTACCGAATTTCTATTGAATCCATTTCCCTTCCTTGCTAGCTCTTCCCCCTCTTGCAAAAAGTCATATTTTACAGTGGGAGATGTTTTTTTCCTAGAGAACCATCATTCCCCCTCTTGTGGCAGCCCTGTTAATGTGGAAATTACTTCTTCACTAACTTTTGTTTGGATTCCATGATGTTATTCTCTTTCCTCCCTCAAGCTCTCTGTGAAATCAAGGATGATCTCTTCTTTATACCCTTGGATTCATTCAATACACCTTACCCATATTGCATCCTAAAAAATATTCCAAACTTCTTCATCTGCTTTGACCAATCCTATGTCTAGTTATTAACAAATAAGTGATCCACCCATGGCTATTACCCTTAATTCATCGATCCCATTGTCTTAGTTGTAGAGCTCTTGCAGCACTCTATGAGGACATAATGCATGATGAGAGTTTGACCTCATCATATTTATAATAAAAGGTAAGTTGGTGAGGTTGATGGAATAATTATTCCTATTAACACAAATTTTAGTAATGGAAATGAGAAATCATGAGATATTTATGTGGATTGGTGGATGGGTAGGTCATTCTTATGGATATTAAATTCCATATGATAATATATCAGATGGATTTCTAATGATTACATGGGGTGAATCAGTCAAATCAATTCATAGATGTCACTTAAGTGATATGGCGAGTGAAAAGAGGAGTGTCTACCTTTTTATAATTAAGTCACGTGCAATGTGTGGGTCCATGTGGTTCAAGCCTTTTCATGGGTCATTTTTTCATGCGGGTAGTTCATGCCTTGTCCACCTCAGTCATATTGGTGACCTGTCATTCTCATATCATATTTTATGGTAAATTTTTTATTGATGGGGTTATGTTGTCAGGGGGGATTGTGTGATATTATGTTCACCTCTACTTTGTTGGTGACCTATTATATATCCATATATCACATTTTCTAGTGAGGATGTATTGATTTCAGGTGGTATTACATGGAAATCATAGTTGGAACATCAAAATCTAGGGTAGCATTGAATAGAATTGCAACCTTTAGAGTTGAAACATCAGAAGTTGTAGTGTATGAAGTTGCAACATATGGAGTTCTTGCATCTAGAGTTAAAAACCCTAAAAAAATAGAGAGTTTAAAATGATGATAACTTCACTTCATTGAATCCATTTTGGTCGATGTTGTTTTGAAACTAGGTACGCTTCCCAGAGGAATTCAAATATCCAATTTATTTCTAGAAAATATGAGATGAAAGTTTCAGAACTCAGTTTGAATTGTGCCACCCCCTTTTTACCCTTAAAAAAAAATCTGAGAAATGCCTCAAAAATTGATTTCGTTCTTTGGCCAAGGAAAGAGATCTGATACTAATTCTTAAATACCAAATATATGAATACAAAAACACCACAATAAATCTATAGATCAATATAAACACCATTATCGAAACCCTAAAGGTAGGGAAACACCATACAACAGATCTTATTATGGAAGGGATCCTCTCCTTCTCACTTGCGTCTTTGATGGGACAACCTCCTAATGAGATACAAAATCCAAATACAATACTTATTGACATTTAATTACATTTCTTAAACCCATTTATATAGTTCTACCAACCACCTAAGAACATTCTAGAGGAGAAACCTTCTAGAAGAGATGACCATCTAAGAATTCCTCTTACATTTATATTTATGTTCACATAAATATATCTAACTACCATAGTAGGACTTATTTAACAATATAATGGACTTGGTCCACCTTACATTGAATGGCCTCCACTATTATCACTATGGTCCCTTCGACACCCTGACCAATACCTGGGTCTAAGCAATTTGTTGTGATTTGGTCGGTCTGGGTGTATTGAAAACAACAACTAAAACTATTGTAGGAAGGAAACACACATTGGATCATATCTAATCCTAATGGTGACTATGTTGAAGGGGGTTCACACCCTTTTTCTTTCTAATATCAATAAAGGAAATTTGCATATAGCTAACCAATTCAAACACTTATGTGATCAAACATAAGAATTGAAAAAAATAGAGTTGAACATTATTCAAACCAAAAATGCAAGTGTTATAGAATAAGATAATTTACCATCTATGAATGAGTAAATAAATGAACTTTATGGACACAATACTTAATTCAAAGAATTAAAATATCTTACAATATATATACAGTACATACTACCTGTCTAAGAAGGGATAGTATCTCTCTAGACAAGGAATAGGTAGAAAGATAACCCTTTATCATTATTGTTTATAATTGTTTACACCTAACCCTTTATCATCATTTTCATCTTCATCATCGTCGTAATTGTCATCATTGTCATGCTTATTTTCAGCATCATCACCTCATTTTCATTATCATCATCACTGTCATTTCCATCATCATAATTCTCCATTGTAATAATCATCGTCATCATCTTCATGGCCATCTTCATCATCATTGTCATTTACCATCTATGAATGAGTAAATAAATGAACTCTATGGACACAATACTTAATTCAAAGAATTAAAATATCTTACAATATATATACAGTACATACTACCTGTCTAAGCAGGGATAGTATCTCTCTAGACAAGGAATAGGTAGAAAGATAACCCTTTATCATTATTGTTTATAATTGTTTACACCTAACCCTTTATTATCATTGTCATCTTCATCATCGTCGTAATTGTCATCATTGTCATGCTTATTTTCAGCATCATCACCTCATTTTCATTATCATCATCACTGTCATTTCCATCATCATAATTCTCCATTGTCATAATCATCATCATCATCATCTTCATGGCCATCTTCATCATCATTGTCATTGTCATTGCCTTTTATTTATATGATAAATTATTGGTACTTGTAAAAACAATTATTTAATATACATGCATGGGTATGTGGAATTGAGAGTGATACAAGGGGGGAGGGGCCAAATGAGTTTCCATGTTCATGTGCTTTTCCCTGTTAAGTAGAGACTAAATTATTTTCGAAACCAAGTGGAGATCATTAATGATATTATTTTTAGATATTATTTAATGTAATTTAATGTGGTATTGTCATGGTCATCATCACCATCATTATTGTCATCATGATCATCGTCATCATCATTGTCATCATCATCACTATGATTCATCATCATCATCATTTTCATCGTCATCATCTACATCATTGTCATTGTCATCATGATGATGGAACACACAAGGATTTATGGCATGATGAATATGGAAAACTCATTGCCATTTTCATGATCTTCATCATATTTTCATCATCGCCATCGTCATTATCATCACCATAATGTTCAACATTTTTGTTTTTGTCCTCCTCGTCCTCCTCCTCCTCCTCATCATCATCATTAACTGAGAGAACTAATGGCAAGGGAAACTATCCCTTAAGTCATACCACTTAATTTATGGTGCACTTGTAATGTGGAATGAAAATGATGCAACCCATAACTAGAAAGTAAAAGAATGTCATTACTTGAAGGAAAATACAAGAAACTAAACCTTTAATATTGGATTTACAATCCACCTATGAAAGTATGGGTATTCATGATTGTCTCATCCTAACCAAAAATCATTTTTTTTAAAAGGATTGGATCAACTTTAAGTACTTAGAACCATTCTCACACCCGTACTAAATTGTTCCATCCAACTAGATCAAATTGATGACACCAAAATATTTTATTTCTACTATGAGAAGTGGGGCCAACTAGTGCATATAAATCTCACGATGATGATTCAAATATTTACTATCATACAATAGTAATAAATCACATTTATTGAAGGCCTTGTTCTTGATAAGAAAGTCATGCAAAGCGTTTTATCTTACCCCTTCCACATTATGATGCATTTTTGCTAGGAACTTGCCTTTTTTTCCCAATGTCATTTTAGTTTTGTCAAGTGATCTTGAATAGATGCTTATTTTGACATGTGAATGGCTTAGGAAATGGGTTAACTCAAACCTACAAATTCAATAGGGACTAATATTTATTTCCATATAATAGCCTAAAATATATAACCAAAAAACATGAATGGTTGGTAGGTATACCCTATTGACCATTACTCATGAGATCTCAATTAAAATAATTATTATTAAATGATATCTTGTACTCATAAAATAAAAATTTAACTCAGATAACTAACGACAAGGGAAAATATCCCTTAATTCATACCACTTATGTTATTGTTCACTTTATGAGCAACCTCTAGTATATGATGTAGCTCATTATTTGTGACACAATTTGATATTGAAAAAATCATCCCATCCCTTTGATACTTGATTAAAATTAGGAGTTTTCAATCAAATCTCTTATGGACAAAACTTTTGGTGTGATCAATGCACTACTTAGATTTTTCACTTTTTGGTTTCAACCATAGAATTGAACTCTTTTCCAATATTAAGCATGATCGAACCCATTTGGTCCATATCCCCTTTAATTACCACTTTTAGTGTTACTTCTAGTGCATCTACATTTTCTCCAGTGCTTTGGGTGTTTGACTTGCAATTGCATTTGATGACTCAATCCAAACATAGTTTCCAGTATCACTTAAGGTGATTGTCTCTCTCCTCCTAATAATTTGTTAATGTGTGTATGCCTAATAAATTAAGAGAAATATCTATATTGGAAGTTTTGAGGTTATGACAAATATGAGGGTTAAGGTAATTTGTTGCGATAAATTAGAAAATTTTAACAAACATTTTCTATGTTAGAACAATCAGCATCATCATCGTTGTCATCACCATTGTCATCATCATCGTCGTCATCATCATTTTCATAGTCATCATCATCATCATCGTCGTCATCGTCATCATCATTGTCATCATCATAAATTCCATTGTCATGATCATCATCATATTGTCATCATTATCCTTGGCGTTGTCATTTTTATCATCAAAATCAACATTTCCTTTGTCATTGTCATCATCATCATCATCCTAATCATGATCATAATTTTCATGATCATCATCATCGTCCTCGTCGTCATGATTGTCATCATCATTAATATTTTCATCTTCATGATCTTCATCATGATCATTATCATCATAATAATCATAGTCATCAATATTGTTATTATCATCACAGTCATCATTGTTATACTAGTTAAGATACATGTGAGTTAGTGGTTATACATATCATACACCCCTCTATGTCTTCTCTTACATTTAATTTCATTTGGTAATTTATACAATATATATATATATATATATATATGTGTGTGTGTGTGTGTGTATAATATATTATATAGATTGTATAAATTACCTAATGAAAAAAAATGTAAGGAAATCCTAACAAAACCTCAACCCCGACCCTAAAAACAATTTATAACTGGACTGAACCTAACCATAAGAGATAAAAGAAGAACAAAAACCATAGCAAGACCTCGAAAATGATTTCTAACTGACCTGAAAAACATTTTAAGAGACAAAAGAGGAGTGACAACCCTAGCCCCACCAACTGAGGACAAACAAAGAGAGACAAAGGAGGCCCTAGCTCGAGCATCAGAGGAGACCCCACCCAGACCAACAATACCACCAAAAATAGTAAATTTATATCTCTATGTGGTTATTCTCTCCTAGTATTTATTATTTGTATATTTTTTAATTGTATGCACTTTTATCCTTTCACACTATGTCAACTCTAGCCCTAAATTGGGGAAACTCACTCAGAGGAAAAATAGGGATATGAGGAGCATACCCCTCCCTCTAAGGTAGGAGGAATGACAGGGCTCTCAGTAATGATCGGAAATGATCATTGGAAAATGAATCCAAAATATCATCTTTGATTGGAATGCCTTTACTGGAGGTGGTATAGAGGCTTGATGAGAACTATCAAATTANCACTATTATCACTATGGTCCCTTCGACACCCTGACCAATACCTGGGTCTAAGCAATTTGTTGTGATTTGGTCGGTCTGGGTGTATTGAAAACAACAACTAAAACTATTGTAGGAATGAAACACACATTGGATGATATCTAATCCTAATGGTGACTATGTTGAAGGGGGTTCACACCCTTTTTCTTTCTAATATCAATACAGGAAAGTTGCATATAGCTAACCAATTCAAACACTTATGTGATCAAACATAAGAATTGAAAAAAATAGAGTTGAACATTATTCAAACCAAAAATGCAAGTGTTATAGAATAAAATAATTTACCATCTATGAATGAGTAAATAAATGAACTCTATGGACACAATACTTAATTCAAAGAATTAAAATATCTTACAATATATATACAGTACATACTACCTGTCTAAGCAGGGATAGTATCTCTCTAGACAAGGAATAGGTAGAAAGATAACCCTTTATCATTATTGTTTATAATTGTTTACACCTAACCCTTTATTATCATTGTCATCTTCATCATCGTCGTAATTGTCATCATTGTCATGCTTATTTTCAGCATCATCACCTCATTTTCATTATCATCATCACTGTCATTTCCATCATCATAATTCTCCATTGTCATAATCATCATCATCATCTTCATGGCCATCTTCATCATCATTGTCATTGTCATTGCCTTTTATTTATATGATAAATTATTGGTACTTGTAAAAAACAATATTTAATATACATGCATGGGTATGTGGAATTGAGAGTGATACAAGGGGGGAGGGGCCAAATGAGTTTCCATGTTCATTTGCTTTTCCCTGTTAAGTAGAGACTAAATTATTTTCGAAACCAAGTGGAGCTCATTAATGATATTATTTTTAGATATTATTTAATGTAATTTAATGTGGTATTGTCATGGTCATCATCACCATCATTATTGTCATCATGATCATCGTCATCATCATTTTCATCATCATCACTATGATTAATCATCATCATCATTTTCATCGTCATCATCTACATCATTGTCATTGTCATCATGATGATGGAACACAAAAGGATTTATGGCATGATGAATATGGAAAACTCATTGCCATTTTCATGATCTTCATCATATTTTCATCATCGTCATCGTCATTATCATCACCATAATGTTCAACATTGTTGTTTTTGTCCTCCTCGTCCTCCTCCTCCTCCTCATCATCATCATTAACTGAGAAAACTAATGGCAAGGGAAACTATCCCTTAAGTCATACCACTTAATTTATGGTGCACTTGTAATGTGGAATGAAAATGATGCAACCCATAACTAGAAAGTAAAAGAATGTCATTACTTGAAGGAAAATACAAGAAACTAAACCTTTAATATTGGATTTACAATCCACCTATGAAAGTATGGGTATTCATGATTGTCTCATCCTAACCAAAAATCATTTTTTTTAAAAGGATTGGATCAACTTTAAGTACTTAGAACCATTCTCACACCCGTACTAAATTGTTCCATCCAACTAGATCAAATTGATGACACCAAAATATTTTATTTCTACTATGAGAAGTGGGGCCAACTAGTGCATATAAATCTCACGATGATGATTCAAATATTTACTATCATACAATAGTAATAAATCACATTTATTGAAGGCCTTGTTCTTGATAAGAAAGTCATGCAAAGCGTTTTATCTTACCCCTTCCACATTATGATGCATTTTTGCTAGGAACTTGCCTTTTTTTCCCAATGTCATTTTAGTTTTGTCAAGTGATCTTGAATAGATGCTTATTTTGACATGTGAATGGCTTAGGAAATGGGTTAACTCAAACCTACAAATTCAATAGGGACTAATATTTATTTCCATATAATAGCCTAAAATATATAACCAAAAAACATGAATGGTTGGTAGGTATACCCTATTGACCATTACTCATGAGATCTCAATTAAAATAATTATTATTAAATGATATCTTGTACTCATAAAATAAAAATTTAACTCAGATAACTAACGACAAGGGAAAATATCCCTTAATTCATACCACTTATGTTATTGTTCACTTTATGAGCAACCTCTAGTATATGATGTAGCTCATTATTTGTGACACAATTTGATATTGAAAAAATCATCCCATCCCTTTGATACTTGATTAAAATTAGGAGTTTTCAATCAAATCTCTTATGGACAAAACTTTTGGTGTGATCAATGCACTACTTAGATTTTTCACTTTTTGGTTTCAACCATAGAATTGAACTCTTTTCCAATATTAAGCATGATCGAACCCATTTGGTCCATATCCCCTTTAATTACCACTTTTAGTGTTACTTCTAGTGCATCTACATTTTCTCCAGTGCTTTGGGTGTTTGACTTGCAATTGCATTTGATGACTCAATCCAAACATAGTTTCCAGTATCACTTAAGGTGATTGTCTCTCTCCTCCTAATAATTTGTTAATGTGTGTATGCCTAATAAATTAAGAGAAATATCTATATTGGAAGTTTTGAGGTTATGACAAATATGAGGGTTAAGGTAATTTGTTGCGATAAATTAGAAAATTTTAACAAACATTTTCTATGTTAGAACAATCAGCATCATCATCGTTGTCATCACCATTGTCATCATCATCGTCGTCATCATCATTTTCATAGTCATCATCATCATCATCGTCGTCATCGTCATCATCATTGTCATCATCATAAATTCCATTGTCATGATCATCATCATATTGTCATCATTATCCTTGGCGTTGTCATTTTTATCATCAAAATCAACATTTCCTTTGTCATTGTCATCATCATCATCATCCTAATCATGATCATAATTTTCATGATCATCATCATCGTCCTCGTCGTCATGATTGTCATCATCATTAATATTTTCATCTTCATGATCTTCATCATGATCATTATCATCATAATAATCATAGTCATCAATATTGTTATTATCATCACAGTCATCATTGTTATACTAGTTAAGATACATGTGAGTTAGTGGTTATACATATCATACACCCCTCTATGTCTTCTCTTACATTTAATTTCATTTGGTAATTTATACAATATATATATATATATATATATATGTGTGTGTGTGTGTGTGTATAATATATTATATAGATTGTATAAATTACCTAATGAAAAAAAATGTAAGGAAATCCTAACAAAACCTCAACCCCGACCCTAAAAACAATTTATAACTGGACTGAACCTAACCATAAGAGATAAAAGAAGAACAAAAACCATAGCAAGACCTCGAAAATGATTTCTAACTGACCTGAAAAACATTTTAAGAGACAAAAGAGGAGTGACAACCCTAGCCCCACCAACTGAGGACAAACAAAGAGAGACAAAGGAGGCCCTAGCTCGAGCATCAGAGGAGACCCCACCCAGACCAACAATACCACCAAAAATAGTAAATTTATATCTCTATGTGGTTATTCTCTCCTAGTATTTATTATTTGTATATTTTTTAATTGTATGCACTTTTATCCTTTCACACTATGTCAACTCTAGCCCTAAATTGGGGAAACTCACTCAGAGGAAAAATAGGGATATGAGGAGCATACCCCTCCCTCTAAGGTAGGAGGAATGACAGGGCTCTCAGTAATGATCGGAAATGATCATTGGAAAATGAATCCAAAATATCATCTTTGATTGGAATGCCTTTACTGGAGGTGGTATAGAGGCTTGATGAGAACTATCAAATTACCAGTCAATGGATGGACTTGGGATGATACATATTTTGGCTCAATAAGCTTAGAGAGATTTGTGAATACTTATTTGACTCTGAGAGTGTCGCGTTGGATATTTATGTGACTTAGAGATCCTTATAGAAGGATGAATATTGAAAATTTTACATCTACCATTTATTATTGTTGGGATCAATCATTTTCTCAAAAAATATTTACACCAAGTTCACAAAGAAATATCAAGCTAAATTCCCCAAATTTGGAATTCAGACCCTCTGCAATATACATCTCATTTTGATGGTGTGAGCCAATTAAATTATTGTACTGTGTCACAAATATTTTGAGCAGTGTGTTGCATCCACTAAAAGTATGGGATTTAACAAACAATGGATTATAAAGTATCTAAAATTAAACATAAACAAGAACCCAATAGGGCCATTAACTGATATTCTAATTAGAGTATGAGATAGAAAATAAATTAAAGAAACAAAGACTTTGAGATCATCTTGAGATTCTGAGTCCAAATAAATTAGAGTGAGTGTGGGTCCCTATTGCTTTCTTCTAGTTAGAATCTTGCTCTTCTACATCGACTTCGGTCTCTTCCTTAGCTTCTCCATCTTCAGCTTTGGACTCCCAAATGGAAATAATGAGGGAATTATATTTTTGGTCTAGTTGGTCAATCTTTTGTAAGATAGTATTATCTTTGGTTTCCTACATGAAATCAGTTCCTCCACATGTCATCATAGGTCCAAGGTCTTGGTGTACTTGGATTACTTATAACCAGAATGACTTGCTTCTAGAATGATGTCCTAGATTTCCTCATCCACATTATGTTCTAAGGTATTTGTATATTTTGATGCCTTACCACTAGAATGATTTAGTTCTAGAATGATTACCTAGATTTCCTCATCAACCTTATTGATTGTTTGATAGGAAGATAGGTATAGATGAACGAGTGTTGGATATATGTTATCATTGACCTCATTTAAGAGGGTTGTTTTTGGAAAAAAGTTATCCCAAAAACATAACCATGACATAAACCCATTTTTGTCACCTATTGTTTTTTTTGGAAGGGAAAATTATTTCTCAAGAAACTAGCAACATTTTTTGTTGTCCTTTCTTACAGGTTTCTAGTCTACAAGAAACAACCAATAAGAAAGATCCTAGTTTAGATTCCATTTTTAAATTTTAAAACACACCATATCCACTTCATTATGTTTGTGGATGTGTCAGTGAATGAGATGAAATTTAAATATTAGTCTACTTTAAAATTTATTTAAATTTTATGAACCAAACAATGAACATTTTATATTCACATTGTTGCAAACTTTCTGCAATGAATATTAATCATGCTTGAGGAATGCTTAGATTTTGTTATGAATAAGATATATGTTTTTTATTTTATAAATCTAAATTATTTGAAATAACATTGGTGTAATGAGTTCTTATAGTGAAAATTTGTCTTTTTTCATTAATGCATGTTAAAAAAATGCCAGACATATGTCCTTGTTTTGTTCTTTCAAGTGCGTATATTGTACCCCATATACATGACAATTTTTTACATGTTACAGGGTGATCATGGGAAGGAAACAACAAGCTTGGAGCAGGTAAAGAACTAATTTTCATATAAATTTTTGTTGACAATAATTCAATTAATTTTTTTTATTTCTTTATCAAAACAAGCACACCAAATCATGATGATATAGGTGACGAAATATTTGACTCCCTCAACCCAACAGAAACAAATAGAACGGGATTCCAAGAGGCAAACAAACAAATCCTTCAATTGGCTAGTTGTAATACTACAGAGGAGAGTAGAGAAAGGATGAGAGTTTTAGAGTAGACTATATATAAATATGCAATAAGTTCCATTTTGAAAACAGATTATTTATGACATATATTAATTTATAAATTTATGTTCCGTACATTAATTATATGAGCTAAACAAAAAATGATTTATTTCTACAAGAATACTTGGAAGCAATGTAACATCATGGTCATGGGGATGTTGCTGGTAGTTCGGGTGAAAAAAACCCATAACGCCCTAGAATGAGACACATTCCTTCAAGGCTATTTTCCTCTCTATTTGTGGCTTAGACGACTACAGATTTGAGGGCCCATGAGACACCCCCACCATGCACACCAAAACCATTGCGCACATGATGGTGTAGATGATGAATCTCATGAAGAAGATTATACTAATTGCTATCATGTAGAAACGCATGTTAAAAGAACGAGAACATTGTTGATCAACATTTTGATGGAACAAAACTTGGTTCTGATGAAGATACCACAAATCCTGGGTAGCTTTTAATAACTTAGCTAATTCCTATCATTTAATTTAAATGTGCATATTTTAGATTATGTTAAACTAATTATCATACCTATTTGTAGGAAACAATATTTTTTACTAGACCTTGCATGACAAGGCCTTAGATATTTTTAGGCCAACCATTTGAACACATTGGAATGCCTAGAAAAAGAATTGAAAGACAAACTTACTAATTATTTGGTCAAGATGTTTGGTGATTTGTTCAAAAACCATGATATCAACTCTAAGGAGGGTACATATTTGAAATATGTTAGAGATTAATATGGGATTCAATTCAGAATAAACCTTGAGTATGATCATTCTATCACTATTCCAAAGAGGGAGTGGAAGAATACGTAGGAAGCAAAGTAAATTGCATTGAGACATGAAGGGAATACACCACCTGGACCTGGAACGTAAATGATATTTTGAATTGAATATGTCGAAATTTCTTTAGTTGATATATATAAATAATTGTGTTTTCTAAGTACATATTTGAAACTTTTTGTAGGCTCCCAGAGATGTCCAAAGTCACCAAGGAAAGTCTACAAAATATGTGTAGAAAAAACTTGGCCAAGGTGATTTTCTGAGATTAAAAGCTCGAATTGTAAGTACCGAATAATTTTACCATATTTTTTGTATCATCATAATTTTTTTTTGTACTTGAAGCCAATAAGAAAAATTCATCATATCATGCAATGTTGGAGGATACGTTCAACATTGTGGCCATCGAAGAATACATGAAGATCGACTTCAAGTTTAGATTTCAAGCAGTGGTTGAACATCAAAAAAGCTTGGGGGAAACACAATTGATCGACATTTTGAGCGATATGGTAATTAAAATGAAAATACTATAATTGTTCATTACTTGTAACATATATAGACGATATTTGTCACATAAATTCATGTGTCTAATTTTTTTAATCATGCAAGAAACTTTGGTTCATTCGATTACACTACTGGATAAGAACCCATGATTCTAGTGGTGTGTAGACTCATCACTGTTTGTGTATTTAAAAGAAATTATATATATATGATTAGTAATATTTAGTTACAAATGGTGTACTTATAATGTTTATTGTTTCAATGGAAGAGCATGTAGATGAGCCCAGTCCTCATAGAGGAGAGGAATTGACGACAACCCAACCAGTGCCAACTAATCCTCTAGGTAAAAAGCATAGTCATGGTATTTGTATTAGTGAATGACTGGTATGAATAATAATAACTAACCATGTCCTTTTAATTCTTTCTGTTTTTGTAGTGGATGCACCTATACTGTAGCAAAAACTACTAGTACATCATACCACTAGAAGTAGCACAATGGTAGAGATGATGCATAGTCATGAATCACTTGTAGAAATGGGTCCAAAAAATGAATGGGTTCGAGACGATGTTACTGATGATTTACTAAATACTTCTATGAAAATGGATAAACAAAAACAAAATGATTGTAAATATTTTGAGGACAAAATGTATTAATATAAATTATTACTTGTACAATGTTTTTTTAAATCACCATGAATGATTGGGTATGGGGAATTAATAGTGATATGGAAGGGGGGGGAGGGACCAAATGATCTTCCACCTTCACATGGTTGGCCCTGTTTAGTACAAAATATTTCATTCTCGAAACTAAGAGGATCTCATTAACCTATTCCTATTATTCATTTAATGATATTACTTTTAGATATTATTGAATGTAGTTTGATGTGGTATTTTATGTTCTCTCTAAACATTGATGTTTTTCAATGTTCAATGTGCATAAATCAGATGGCAAGAAAAAAATGAGTTCCATTTTTAAAGTTTCTTGTACTAAGTTTGATTATTTTATTAGTTTATCCTTGTTTATTTTTATTGATGTTTCATCCTTATATGAATTGTTTATTTAAATTTAGTTCAAAATTGTGTATATTGTGCATAATGTTCCCCATATATGGGATAATGGTCCAAATGGATGAGGAATTACAACTTATTTGTTTTAGAATAGAACGAGAACATATCATTATGAGAAGATGTAACAAGCATCTTGTAGGCCTATAGGATTTCATCTCTATCCATAGGGGCCTATGGATAGAGATGCCATCTTACATGAATCCTATAGGCCTGTAGGATGCCATCCTAAAAAAAAAAAGAAAAATAAATAGATAATTCTAAAGACTATGCAGAGAAAGGTTTTGAATTAGATTACTAGACAATTGTCTTTAGACTCCAACCTATTTGGATTTTTAAATTTGTAGTTGACTTATAAATTTTGTCAATTAAAACTTAATAAAATATCATGTATGTTGTTTGATGTTAATTATATTCTTTTGTATTAC
>JZKD02S0296472.1:8150-20022 GCA_000966675.3 Picea glauca | reverse complement strand
TGCAACATACCATTTAACAGGTGGTTCCAACAACCATAACAAACACATAGATTTGGAATCAAAGCTTTCTTCTATTAATTCCAGTGCTCTTGTACATGGTAAATATCAACAGCTAAAAAATGCATAAATTCTATGTTCTCCTTTATTCTCTTCTGCAGCTCTACAGCTTACGAATTCTGAATTATCTTGTTTCAATGGTACAAGGGTGCGGGTGTCTATCATCCGTTTTCCCTCCTACGCTTCTAAACTATATAATATAACATTCATATCTACCTACTTGCATTAAACAAACATAAATGTCTATTACATCCGACAGATAGGAACATACACTCCAAAATCAGTTTAGATCTGCAGATATAAATGCAACTGCACTTTCTTCCTATCTATTACATTAATTCTTCATATTTCAAAATTCAAAACGTTTTGATAAAAACATGCTCAAATTACATCTATGCATCCAGCTGTCTCTTTGGCTTTCTACGATGCTCCTGCATCACAGAGAGCAACCGAAAAAAATAAAAAGGGCGGTAAACAGAAAAGTGGGATACAAAAGAGCATTTATGATAGGCCATATAAAAGAAATAAACTTACAAGGTAAGCCTCATTGTGACTTGAAGCAGACGAGAGCTAAGGAGAGAAAATTCGAACATGAGCAGGTATTTCTGAGGTTAAGCAAGAATTCAGAGCAATTTCTTAGAGATACAACAGAATGGCACCACCGAAGGTCGGAGCTCCCATTAGAGTCGCAAGAAACACATGAAGTGTTGCGAAGTCCATAGAGAAAGCAGTCGTAGAGCTAGAAAACCCAATTCAGCCGAAAGGAATTGTCGATGTGGATGTAATCCCATCACCCGTCGAGTAACCAGTGAGCCCAACACTTGTTGAAGAACAAGAACCAGTCACTAAGCAGATGGATGTGGATCTAAGGTTTGAAGTACAAAACCCCACTAAAGCACAAAACCCTATGTAGAAGTTGGGCTTGGGAGCATCGCAATAGATGAATAGAGAAGATGATGAAATAACTGAATAAGACAAGCCTAGGGCACAAGCCGAAGTAGAGCAAAAACATGTCACAAATATAATGTCGTAGATAGAAGAATAGTTGCAAGTAGAAGTGTTACAAGTGAACCAAAATCACACACAGGGGAAGAAGAAGAAGCACATCAAGAGGCAGGTACATCAATTGTGACAAAAAAGAAGAGGTGAAAACAACCAATACAGAGGTCACCATGCAAGACAGAAGAAGTCACAATAACATTACCGTTCATACAAGAAGGAGTGACAATTATTCCTAACATTTTAGGATGTGTAGAAAAACCGAGATATCCATACCATGACACAACAAACAGAGATAAATTCCTTGAATTTGAGCCACATGTATACATGGAGATAAAAAGGATAAGTGCAACAGAAGTTCCATTATTGGAACCAAAGTAGTGGATTACAGGTTTGTATAACACAGGGATAATGAACCTACTAGAAATACCTCATTTTGGATGAGGTAAGGATGTTAATAACTGCGTCAAACAATTGTCATCATTAGTAAATGGGGGAATTTTGTGGTTAGACAGGCAAGTATCAATTGGCGTTGATATGATTGCAGCAATCACAGGTTAGTCAATTGATGGAGAGAAACATGAGCAATATATGGATGACAAAACTAAGGAGAAGGTCCTAGCAAAGGAAACAAAGAAGACTTATGGAACAGTGAGAGGGTCCAAGGGAATAATAATCAATAGGATCAGTGAACCTATGACAATATTGGAAACCAAGTTAATGGAATGAAAATTGTTAAGGAAGTGTCTCAAGGAAGAAGCACCAACAGGGGTAATAGCAGCAGCCACACAGTGCATGAAGGGGACTTTACTTAGCTAGAGTTCGTACCTATTGAACTTATTTTTGGACAATTACAAAGATGTACAATACCTAGGAACAACGTTTCATTACTCATGGTTGATCATACTTATAGCATTGGTGGGATGGAGACACCCTAAATACAATGTGTTTTGCCAAAGGATAGGAAAGTGTCGCGCAACACAATATGCAACATTGTGGCACACTTTAGCCGCAAAAGAAAGGAATTCCAACTCTAGTATATTTGCAATGTATTTGGAGGAAATACAAGAAAAGGTGGTTGATACATGGTGGATACCACTTGAAGTGGTGGAGGAACACAAGAACATAGTTAATTTTCATGTGTCAAGACACAATGTGTGGATTCATGCAAAGAGAGATCCAAATAAGAATTGGATACATATGAGGTACTATGTCACTGAAGAGGAAATCTAATGGGCTATGAAATATTGGCCAGATGAGTGGAGGGTACCAGTGACCTTAAAGAAATGACAAAAAGGAAAGCAACCAGTAGAATTTGGCACATCGTAGAAAATGAATAATCCAACATCTAACACAACGAAGGTTGATGAGCGTGCAAAATATACAGGAGGGAGTGTGACATTGAGAAAACTGAGACAAAAGGATACTCAAAAGATACAAACACGGGAGAAGGATCAGGCCGAAGTGACTAATGGAAGAACACAACAAAATAATATTAATGGAAGCACACAGAAGGAAATAATTGTTTCTACGCATGAGGAACTAGCAGTAGAAGGAGATATCTCAGGCATAGAAGTACCTGTTATCACTCTGTAATTTGCCCAAGGTTGTGGAGGCAGTCACAGAGGCAACATCAAAACCACTTTGAGTCTTGGATCTATCCCTCCAAGACTCATAGAGGGATCTCTCTATCTGATATAGCTTTATTTGGAATAGGATATTAGGCTAGCTATATTGTACATGGGTTTGTTTTCTATTTGAGGTGTTTGGCTGAATCACTACTTTAGAATCCCATTGGGATATGGGGTCTGTGACAAGTTTGAAATTAAACATAGTTCTATAAGGTATTTTCACAAGGAAAGGTAATGCAGACGATGGATCCTTTAGAAATAAAATGATGTAGAGAAGGAACAGACGAGATAATCAACTACAACAAAAAAGAATTCAAGAATTTCTTTATTGTAGTATCAGAGGAAAACATTTAGATTTTCAAAAGCACTGCACAGAGTATTAGAGATAAATTATGCGTTAAATCTCCTTTTGAAAATTAGAAAGAGAGAAAAATAATTAAGACTGAGTAGAATCACATTCAACGAAGAAAGAAAACTTCACCAATCGTCGACATACAGGAATCCTGTTAAAAATCTCCTTTGTATTCTTGGTGAATTAGAAAAATACTACAAAGAATATCCTTACTGGGTGCTAGAATCAACAACCATTTTACATTTAAACCACATCAATAAATAGGATATATTCCCCCTCAAGTTTAGGAAGTTGGATTCAACCACCTTGGCAAAAAATAGCAACAAATCCCCAAAAATCGGGAACTGTCTGCCATAAAAACGTGTTGAATTTATGAAAAAGGGGGTCCGCACAGACATTTGTTTCTCTTCAATGCTAACACCTGAGAAAAAACTGAAGGATTTTATTGTACATGGGCATGTTCTGGACAAAAACCTCCTTTGGTTTCTCCAAATTTGCCTCCAGCTCGTCGAAACCGCTCCCTCAAAATCAAGACTGTAACAGAAAAATGAAAACCTGGAAAAATGGGGCTCGAAGATGACTTCGATTATCCCTTATCATCGCACCTATGAAAAAACTGAGAGAGTTTTTTTTTATACATCCCGTTATGGAGAAAAACCTCTCTCGGTTTTTAAAAATTTATTTTAATTTGCTCGGAATCGGCTTCAAAAGATGATATGCTGAACAGGCAAAAAATGGACGGTTTTTAAAAAAATGGGAAAAAACGGTTTTTCTGGGATAGGTGGTATTCTGGACCCCCCCTGAGGTGGTAAGTGGTTTTAGGGGGGGGGTCCACTGGATTGTGAAGCTGACATGTGTCCAAGGGTGGTAATATGAAACAACTCATATCGGACCCCCCCTCTCGTTAAATTTTGGATGGCAAGGGGGGTCTGGAATTTTTTATGTCCGTGGATTTGTTTTATTTGGGGATGTGTGCGTGAAGTTGCGGGTGTTAATGTGTTTGACTTTTGATTTTATATTTTTTTTTAATTTTTGTATTTATGTTTTTACTATGTGTTGTTTATTGTTTTATTTAATGCATGTTTTTATTAATGTTTTATTTGTTTTTTGTTTTTATTTATTTGTTTACGTTTTGTTTTGTTATTTGTTTTTAATGTTTATGTTTTATAATATGTTTTTTATTTAGTTTTTTTTTTNTAAAATCAAGACTGTAACAGAAAAATGAAAAACTGGACAAATGGGGCTCGAAGATGGCTTCGATTCTCCCTGCTCATGGCACCTATGCAAAAAATTGAGAGAGGTTTTTGTTCTTCAGCCTGTTACGGAGAAAAAACTCTCTCTATTTTTAAAAATTCATTTTATTTTGCTCGGAATCGACTTCGGAAGATTATATGCTGAACAGGCAAAAAATGGGCGGTTTTAAAAAAAATGGGAAAAAGCGGTTTTTTGGGATAAGTGGTATTCTGGACCCCCCCTGAGGTTGTAAGTGGTTTTAGGGGGGGGGGTTCGCTGGATTGTGGGGCTTACATGTGTCCCGGGGTGGTAATATGAAACAACTTATATCGGACCCCCCCCCCCCCCCTCGTTAAATTTCGGATGGCAAGGGGGGGTCCGGAATTTTTTATGTCCGTGTATTTGTTTTATTTGGGGATGTGTGCATGAAGTTGTAGGTGTTAATGTGTTTGACTTTTGATTTTATATTTTTTTTAATTTTTGTATTTACGTTTTTACTATGTGTCATTTATTGTTTTATTTAATGCATGTTTTATTAATGTTTTATTTGTTTTTTGTTTTTATTTATTTGTTTGCGTTTTGTTTTGTTATTTGTTTTTAATGTTTATGTTTTATAATATGTTTTTTATTTAATTTTTTTTAATTTTTAAGTTTGGTTTATTTTAATTTTTTTTTGTTTTAATATTTTAATTATGGTTTATATGTTTTTATTTATATTTGTTTGTATTAAATATTTTGATATATGTTTTATTTAAATCAATAAACACTAACCTAATTACTAATGTAAAAACTAACTTAATTATTAATTAATTAATTAATCAATTAATCAATTTTTAACAAGATTTAACCTTTAACCTAAGTTTGTTTGTTCGTGCAGGGATAAGATTGGCGAAGGGGTGAAGGAATGAAGGGTGAGGGACTGAAGGGTGCAGCGGTGGATGAAGGATGTAGCAGGGTGATGGAGGATCGGGCGAAATGGATGGAGGGGAAAATGGAATCAACCGAGCCAGATGTCTTCATCACGGGAGCAATGCCAAATCAGCAGCCAAAGAATCAAGTTACCTATGATTATAGGTCCCCAACAGTACCTACAACTTCAGCACGGACATAAACCTTACCAATGAAGAGGACAATGCTACAGGAAGTAGGCTAGAGAAAGAAGATGAAGGCACACAAAAGCGTCTCAGAGTTTACATTGACAGAGGATGATGTTGAACTAGTGGTTGAGAAGGTGCAGGACCATGCAACAAATTCGTGGGATGATGTTGAGAAGTAGCAATAAGAGATACTTAGGAAACAGCAATAAGAGATACTTAGGAAACTAACAGAGGCTAAGGAAACTTTGGCACAACTTTAATTGGAGGTGGCACAATAGAAGGAAAAGGCGCAACCACAATAGACTGGTCGGGAAAAGATAGTGCCTATGTAGGAGAGAGTACAGATTCTAGTGTCGGGTAGTGAAAAGTTTGTGATCACCCGGGATATGTTGCAGATAGATGAGGAGATGGTGCAGAAGGTCGTGAAGGACATTTATCACTTGGACTTGGCGTTGGCCAAGGTCCCAACTAAAGCACTATACAAACTTCAAGTAAGCGTTGCACAGGAGGTCCAATCATGAGCACGTGCAGATGCGACGGAGTTACAAGTAGCTAAGGACATAAGAGACACCATGAAAATAACAATCCATGAGATACATGTTAAGAAGAAGGAAATGAAACATCACTTTGGCCAAATAGGGCAATGCATAGAATAATTTTTCAAGTCAATTCCAGACAACATGCAAGAAGGGGTACATTTACAGACAGAAGAGAAGATTGGAATAATATCACAAGCTATGGAGAGTTATAAGAACCACATCACGGACTTGATGGAACTCTTGAACCCAAGCACACAACCTGAAGTTAGATCACAGAGAGAGAAGGAGGTGGTCGGGTACATGAATAAAATGGCGCAAAATATTAAGGAAGTTTCAAAGTTATATGACAAAAGTGCACAACTATGGACAAGCATGTAGGAGGATGAAAAGTTGTAGGCATTGGAATAGAAGGAAGAAGGAATAAACACAGTCATGTAGGATTTGAAGCAAAATCAGAAGGCAGTGAACAAATAGGAGAGGCTAAGGAGTGTGCAGGAGATAAATAATTTACAAGCAGAACTAAAGAATGTGCAAGCGAAGAAGCAGTTGAGGCAGGCTCAGTTGAAGCTAATGTAGGAAGATGAAGAGAAGATGTTGATAGAGATGAATGCATCCAAGGGATAGATGGAAAACCTTAGGGTGGAAGATGAAGAAATAATCAAAGAGAATATCATTGCGTAGACTATGGATTCTATTGTTGAGAAGAGTGCATAGGTGACGACTCGTGCTGAAGAGATTTCAGGTAGATTCCCTAATTTGGAGAAGTCTTTCAAAGATGAAAACATTGCCTGAGTGGCTCAGGACAAGCCACACATTAGTGTTGGGGGCCTGTTGGAGTAGAATATTTTGGGAGCAAAGTTCGAGGAATAAGGAAGATCCTAAAAAATGAGGAAAGAAGCTAAGGAATGGATCAAAGAAGCAGCATGCATTGGGAATCAAGGAAAATCATCATGAGGAAAAGAAGATTCAAAGCAAGAAATGATTGGATTGAAGACCAACCATGCGCAAGAGGTTCTAAAGTGGACAAACCTAAACCACTAGGGTTAGGGTTTTTTGTCCTTATTGTAAAGTTTTTTACCCATTTTTGGTAGTATAAATATATGATGTACGAGGTAGCTAGGGGAGATCTATCTTTGAGAATGTTTGGGAGTATATTTGAGAACTTTTCTCAGTTTTGAGCTAATCTTTGTGGAATTTTTTGGTCGAGAGGTTTGGAGCTCATATGGAGTCTACTTTGAGTTGTATCTGAGGGTCGGGTCACAATTTTTGGAGCTTGTTCCAATGTTGGTCAGCCTCACCAATACTTATATACTATTGATGTAATGCACACAACGCAATATTTTGAAGAAGATGAATAGAGAAGCATAGAATGCCAAATAAATGTGGATGTAGCCCGGGGGGTGAACCACGGTAAAATACCGTGTCAATAGGTGGAATGTTTTCTTTATGTTTTGCAATGTATTTTATGATGAATGAATGGTTAAATAAATGGATCTGTTAAGGTTAATTTGCAACACACACTAGTTTAGACATGTTATTTCCTGTAGAATGAATGTTAAAGATTGAATGAATGGTAGATCTAAATGATGGTATGGTAGATCCAAAGAATAATAATTTTGAATTATTAATAAATAGGTCTAACATCCATACGAGCATCATCCCTTCCATGATTGCAGACATATGGGTCATGCAATCACTCATAATCCATCTCAGGTGAGACTGTGATGTGCACTCTATGCACAGTGTTTCCTTTTTGTCTCCAGAAGGGCCGATGGTTTCTAGGTTTTGTTGGAGAACTAAGGTAGAAACCAGTTCAACTCATGCATCCAACACTAATCTGCACCTAACTTATCACATTATTTTATCTTGCACGGTTCCCGCAATGTCTTGCTCCAATAAACATCACACTGTCGGGTTTGTTATGAATGAGGATTAATTCTAAATAATTTTGGGTTGGCCACCATTCCTTAAGATTTTAAAATCTTGTTGATTTGAATAAGAAGCACGTGATTTGGCATGGTAATTTGTTTTGTTATTGGCTGAGGTTTATTAGTGGAAAAATTACCTGGAAAGGGAGTAAATGTTGAGGCGACATAAGGTCTCATGCATTGAATGCATAGACACAGGATTTTCGTTGCGGTTACCACCTTGAACATTCTAGCATTTCCATTATGTTAGTTTGGGATTGATCTCTGGAGATGTTATTTTGTTCAACCATGGTTGTTTCACAATGAAAACTCATCGTTTCATAGGAGAAATAAGCGTCTAAGTGAAGGTATGTTGTTGTAGTTAATACCCATCAATGCATATTGAATATTTTAAAATGATAATTTAGAAGGAGCTCTGTTGATTGTCTTGTGAGTTCATTTTGTTATTACTCATGAGGATTAAATGTCGGTTCACCTTACTATTATTTCTGTAGCTCATATCCATCATTTTTTTTGTAAAGTCCCTTTGGTTCTTGTTCAAATTGTCTCAGAGTTGTGCTTCATCGACATATTTTATGGTGAACATGGGTAATCAACCCCAGGTTGATGATAACATAAGCCTGGGTGTTTGTATTTTTGTTTTGAAAAGGAAATAGGGTCACTCCTCGATATTCCCTTCATTATGGATTTCATTTTATCCTCTTGCTCTCTTTTTGTATAATGCTCAACTTGAGCAAATACTATGTCATTTGTAGCACCTCCTGCTTCGAACCAAGGTTATAGTTTTTCCATATCTGTGTTTGGGATTGCACCTCATGTTTCTTTCTCGAGCTATGTTACAAAGGGAAAATTATGGTATGGTTTCGAACACAAGAGTTTAAAAGCTATCTTATTGTTCTACTTGGTTGTTGTCAAAAGTAATGTATGTTTTTGCTAAACCATAGGGTTTCGCATTCCTGCATATAAAAAGGTATATTTTAAAGCTCGCAAAGAGAATTCTGGTAACCCCATACTCTATAAATATGATGATGATTTTACTAGCTATGATGAAAGCATGAATGTGCCCAGTTTCGATTCCTGGAAATTTTTGAGATACGACCAGTTTCAATATGCATCGATCAATTTTTGGATGTGGTGGTTATTTTCTTGGAATTAATATTTGATGTGTTGGAAACTTGAAATAAAGAACATGTTGAATTCCTTCTTCGGCCCTATTCAGTTTTGTTTATACAAAAAATTATTGAAATGATTTACATCAGTTTTACAAATGAATGTTTTCATTGTCAAACCTTGACTTTAACAAGAAGTTGCACAGTTTGATGATAGTTTGGTTTTAAGGAACTGTATCAAACAGTCTACTAGAAATTTAAAAGAAACATATTGCTTCTCATTTTTCAAAAGAATGGGTGATATAAGTTATGTGCATTCGTTGATTATTACTATTGGAAAAAAGGGTTTCGATTGAGTTTGGCATATGTTTGCAACTAATAGTTATCGTTGCTCATGGCTTGATATTAAATGGAATGAGATTTATTTTAAGGATTGGAATGTTTTATTTCATTGCATAGTATCAATTCCATCATGTTGTCACTTTCCATAAGTTATTTCATCATTCCCATATTCATATATCATTTCAAATGTCCATTTATCTTTCCTTGTGTGTTATGAAATTAAATCTTTCTTGACTGAATGATGTTGATATTGGAAATAAGACCATGTTATGATTGGGGACATATACATGATTATGATCATATTTTGAAGAAGTATGATGCATATTGGTTATACTTGATAAATTCAATTTATATTACTCGTGGCCAACTCCTCCATATTTTCACTTTCCATGAGTTATTCCCAACTCCCAATTCCATATTCATTGTATTTCATAAGTTTTCCCCTCTGAAGCATGGTATACTTTTTATAATAAAATATTGGCAAAGGGTGAATACAAAATGTTAAATAAATTATAAAGGGTTTGTTTTGACTATATGTATGTTCGATTACAAATTATTTTGAAGATGTGCCATCATCTTTCCTTACCATTACGTCATTTTTCACACATTATGTTAGCATTGAGAGTCACCCTCAGATTGCAAGAGGATAAGCCTAGTACCCATAAAAATGTTTGTGGAGGTAGGTTTATGAGTGGAGATCAAATGGAAAAAACTCAGTACAAGAATGATTTAACACAAAAACTGGGCAAAAAATGCATAGGAAAATGAGTTCCTCATTAACTTCAGTCAGTGGTTTGAGTTTAATGGCGAGAAGAAGGAAGAATTAGTGAGAGAGGTGGACAAGTCTACCATGGACATCCGACTTTCAAGCAGCTTGGTGAAGAAAAACTCAGGCTCAAGAGAACTCTTGAACTCAAGTTTCAGACACTGAAATATGTCACAGCAGCATAATAATCAAACCTACATTATCATACAACTACAACAACTCGTTTGGATCCTCCATGCACGATCATTTCAGCATAAGGGATAATAATATAACAAAGGAAAAGTATCGGAACAAGTCATAGTAGCATTATAATCAAACCTACATTACAATACAACTATAACCCTCGACTGGATCCTCCATGCCCAAGTGTTTCAGTATAGTTTATACAACGAGATGAAAGAAGTTGACTTCTATTAATGTGAAAGTCTCAAGTATCATACAAAACCATAGAACAACTTTGTTATCAAATATTACAAAATAGGGAGCTTTACTCAACCATTTGGCGACCTTACAATATATTGAACTGATATGTTTATACTCAGATCAACCCACAACTGTCGGGAGTGTGATCTGGCAATCTCATTCAAATATTTGCATCTGTACAACTTTCTGTCATAATTTGTGTGTTTCTTCTTGTCAGACGCAAACCAGGTTCAGTATGGACCTGCAGGAAAAAAAATCCATTGTTGTACCTCCAGCTGACAGATCTGTCCCCTCAACCGTAATTTCCATGCTTTCCATTTATGTACTGAGCTAAGGTTTCATATACCATTCCCTGCTTGATTAACTGGATCTTCATCAGGATTGGAGCATGGTTGGACGACTAGCAGAAGACCACCTGTCGCAATTGGATTAGGCATTGAATAAGCAGGTGGACGCAAAATTCAATCCTCGTTCATTGGCTAAACCCTCCTCGGGATCGGGATGTGATTTGACTATTAAGGGGTGGCCACATGCTGTTATTTTATATGGCATTGTATAAGAGCACATGATTTCTGGGTTGTCAAAAGCGGTTTGGACCCACAGCGCTTTCGGGACCAAAATGCACCACCTCTCGCCACGTTGCCACCCAGCAAAACCACGATTGGATTTTATCCCGCCCTTCGGATTTTAACGTCTGCACATGTTGCGGCCCTGAAATGATCTGACATCGTTGATCTGAAAGGGACCTGAGATCTAGGGGCGCTGACTATTTTATCATCTCCGCTAAAACTTTAACCACTTGTTAATTGTGGGAACCTTCCAACTGTGTTTAGAGATGGCCCTGAATTGAAATGTGCAGGGGGATTCTGCCATTGTAACTACAATTTCTTGTTTGATGCGTTGATGGTTGTCACCTGAGAACCTGAACAACTTTATGTGATAACACATTACAATCCCATCATATTTCCAAATACATTATCTCTCCCATATTCTTAAATAATAATTACTTATGTGATATTGAAGAATTGAAAGGCATAAATGATATATTGATTGACATTTCCATTTCCACCTCCTTGATTTCTTGCATGTTGTTTGTTGTCAACATATATGTTTCTAAGTTATATCAATAAAATTGTATTTGATGTTTATTTCATATTGTATGCATGCTCTAACTTTTCTTTACACTTATAGATGAGTTTCTTCGGTAGAGGAAGTGGTAGAAGAGGAAATAGGGGAAGAGGGAGGAGGCCTAATTATTTTTGGGGAAATAAAAGACTTTGCTTCTCAATCCATTTTGATGTTGACTCTTAGGAGTTTAACCAACTCCTACAAACTGGTTTCTTGAACTTAGCATGAGAAGGGGCCTTCCAACCTTGTACTCCACCTGCAAGACCAC
>JZKD02S0296460.1:317756-332074 GCA_000966675.3 Picea glauca | reverse complement strand
ACATTAGTTGCCACATCTCTTTACACATGGAATATTAGTGTATTTAATTATTGTAATAATAGTGTATATTATTTTATTTTTACATTATTAATATTTTATTATATTTTATAGTTTTCGGGCCTTCGAAACTTCAGGATGACGTATTCCATATGATGACCTATGACCTAATACCTAATCCTAGACTCTACCCCATCCCACCTAAAACTCCACCCACTCAACTAGACTCTACCCCATCCCACCTAAAACTCCACGTACAATCACTTTAAATTAATTTTAATATATTTTATAATTTAAATAAAACTTAACTAAGTGTTCCCTTCACCATAGTATCCCCACTCCATGTTCACATAAATACTCTTTACACATTTATGTATATAAACACTAAAGTCTATTCCCCTCCCATGCATGTGGGATTTATAATATTTTTTTTTTAACTTACCCAAAACGCACCAGAGTAGTTTCAGAACCTTGACTTCGGGAGGTCATATCTTGAGATTTGGGGCACAAAATTGGACTTGTGAGGGATCGTTGGAAACATAAGACCGAGTAGAAAAATATGGAAACATTTAATCGACCAAATATGATCATTAAACCTTCCCAAAAATTAGCAGAAAATAGAGTTTCGAATTTGCAACAACCGACTTTATGAATGAGTTTTTGGAAGAAATTACATTACCAGAATGACATGCTGTTAAAATTCGGTTTCCAGAATATCTATCTGTCGAGAATATCATGGAAAGAAACAATTGGAATTTAAGATTTAGTTTCTATTAGTTAATTAAATTGGTTTTCTTTTGGATAATTTGGTTTCATATGATTTTTAGATTTGGTTATGTCCTTCATTTTTAATTTTTAATTTTATTAATATGTTTTGCAGAGTTCGTTGAATAAAATCATAAGATTGGAGAAACAGAGAAAAAATGAAAATATTCCAGGTTTCAAATTAGATTCAAATGCCTTCATTGAACTGTCAAGAAACAAATTTATGTTTTGAGATAGGAAATATGTGCTTATAAAATTAGCTCTGTATGGGGGGCAACTGAGAAATACTTTTAGGCAACAAGGATGCATTCTATATAAACCCGTTGTGGTTGTTGTAAATATTCTCAGACAACAAGATTTAATTTATTGGATTCATTTCTCATTCTTCAGTAGAGCCTTGTCTCTTCTTGTATTTTCTGTATTTTTCTTCTTATTATGCGATCACTATTTATGCCCATTTTGCAGTAAGATCATTATTAGGGTTATAGAAGTAACAATTTGGTATAATCTCCACTATTTCAATTATAAAATAATCACTTGAGACAAAGAATTTCCTCCGTCTTATTGTGAATAAGACATGACCTTTGTTTTTAACATGTTTTACTTATTCATAATGAATAAGACATGACCTTTGTTTTTAACATGTTTTACTTATTCATAACCCTAATATATTGTCTTATATGCATTCACTGTCCTTTTGCTGGATTCATCATTGGTAATGGCCAGTAAATGGTATTTTCTTCCTGTCAGATTTGTAGATATTTCTTTTTCCCTCCGCAAGTCTAAGATTTAATTGTTTCTCTTCTTTTCTTCTATCTTTCATGATAAATTTGTTTTGCTCTGTTTGATGAGATTCCATGCCCAATAGATTTAGGTAACTGATCTGAGAGTTTTACAACCTTTTATCCAGCCTGATGTCTATTTTCCTATGCCCTGTTTAACCTTCATTTTATTATCTTAAATCCGACCATTGTGTTTTTTATGTTCAAATGTTGCTTGGTGAGATTGAGCAGCCCATATTTTGAAGTCATATTAGGGAGCCCCCTTTGGCTGTAAGGGCCAACTTTCCAGTCAGAATTTGGATGAAAATGTACTAGGCATTTCTCTTTTGCAGCCAAGAGAAATATATAGTAACAACATTTTTGGCGTCGTTGTCAGGGAGCAGATAAGAAGGATTTTAGATTCTCTGAGAGTACAACAAATATCATATCTGGTTCTTGAGCGTGAAAAATAGTCAGAAACGAAAACACAGGTTGTTTTAATTTTTCACCCGGCGACTCCATAAATCTGAAAAATTCACTGGTGGTTCCACTGGGAGATCAACTTTTGACAGAAAAATGAAGAATCATTGTAAAATAATCATGTACCAAATGCCAATTTTCATTCAAGATATTTTAGATCTGTTGGTTAGTCATTTTTTGTTCTGTCAAATATATTTAGAAAATATTTTTTCCATCTAGTTGATCGAGAGAATCACAAGTCCAAAACCTCATCTCATATATTAGAAAAAGAACCTTTGGTTTCTTATTATATTACTCAAATAGATGAATCTTTGTTATTATTTCCTTCTAAAAGTAATGATCAAGATTATGCATCAATGTCTTTCAAAATATTTCTTGATCAAATTCCTATTCCTCCAGAGCCTAGTTAGTCTTGTAAAACAATTGCGAATGATATTAATTTCCCCTCCCTTCAATATATGATATATCATCTTATCAACTTGTAAAGATTCACCTATGGGATTTAAATAGATATAAACCTTTGAATCTACCAGCTATGCTTCATGATCTACCTTCCAAAATTTTCAAATATCTTCCCACATTCAATGGAATCCTTTGAACATCTTAGAGATTTCTTAGAAATTCAATGTGAAGATGTATTTATGAGAATGTTCACTCATTATTTAGTAGGTGAGGTCAAGATATGGTTTAAAGACTTACCAACTAAATCAATTTTTTCCTGGGATGAATTTCATGATGTTTTCTTGCACAAATGGGATGGGAGAAAGTCTCACCATGAATATATTTCTGAGTTTTATGCTGCAAAAAGAATGAATGAAGAAACTGTTATGAAATTCAACAGAAGATTTATGAAATTATATCATAATTTTTCTATTGAGATTCATCGTTATGAATCAACTGCTAAGGTATACTATGCACTAACACATCATCCTGATTTGGCCTTTTATCTTAGAGAAATATAGTCCCCAACGTTGGAAAAAATGTATATTTATGTTAAGGAAATTGAAAACAATCTTTGGGCCTGTGAGAAACTTCCTAATCAAATAAAAGATCAGGATTTAAAGGTAGAGAAGTAGAGAGAAGAATTGATCCAGATTATTTTAGGAATGAAATGAAAAAAAATATATTCTAATGAAATACACATAAAAATTACAAGAAACAAAGAACTACAACGATAAATGATTTCTATTAATGAAAGAAATGTACAAGGACTGTAAAATATAGAGTGCAAGACTCGCTAGAATGGTATCAATTTTATCTCTGAGAAGAGATGTGACGACTACGCTCATTCACAAGAAGTTGATTACAATGAGGTTCTGAAGGCCTTTTTATGATAAACATGAATGCAAAAACCATAGACATCCAAAAACCTAACCCTAGGAGATGAAGTGCCAAAAGTCATGGGGGCCCCGTTGGGTTAAATTAGTACATTAAATTCCCCGGGGTTGTAAATTTTTCATACGATATCCATTTTAGGTGTGTGATAGCCCATTGGAAAGGTCTTTTTGAGAACTATGAATTATTCCATCAAGCTCTAACTTTGTCTACATTTTGACTGTGGCAAGCCAAAAAAATACTATTTAGAGCCCCAAAACAACCCTGGAAGTACATAAAGATGTACTCACATGAAAAATTCCAAATAATCTAGTTGGAATAGGTGGGAAGCCCCAAATATCCACCTGGATGTTGTGTAGGGATTCAAGACAACCCCCTAATTATATAATCCACAATAACAAAGAAATTTCCCCATTACAGAGAAACATGCTGAATAGAAGACTGTCAAGATGAGCCAGTTGGAATTTGGAACAGGGGGGTGGCCACAAATATCCACCTGGATCAATCCTCCCCCCTTAGGAAGCAATGGTCTCCATTGTGTTGAGATCCCAGGGAAGAGGGGAAAGGATTTTTTGAATTTGAACCTTAGTGAGCTGCACGTCTTGTTGGAAAAGTTGCGCTGCTTGGTTTGTGGAAGGCTTTCACAAACCCATTGTTGGAGGGGTTGAATTTGTTCCACCAACTTGTTGTCTTTGGGATTCACGGGGCATTGTGTAGGCACCATTGTATGTGAAGAAACAATATATGATTTCTCTTCTGCAATATGCTTCTGCTAGATAGAAGGTGTTGAGGTTGCAGTGGTTGTAGTGGCCTTCTGCACATCCACTGAACAATTTGTGAAGAGGATGAATTTTGTAGCATGAGAGATTACCTTGTGGCACTGTTTTGGTGATACAATAGTCAGACCTACCCATGGCATTCTGTAGAGTTGAACCCCTAAAGTAATAATGACACTACGGGCTCGAGACTTATAAACAACATGATGTTTCCACATATATAGTTGGCCCAAAACAACATAAAAACATAAAGAGGGGTAACATCACACACTACCTCATCCTTGAAGGTATGTATGCCATAGGACAAGTGACACTGATGGATGACACAAAGATCTCATCCCTGGTAAAGCCACTCGATGTTGTATGGTTACGGGTGTGGTGTTTTTGACAACCCTAACTGTTTGACGAACTCAGTTGAGATGAGCTTCTTCTAGTTGCCTCTATCAACCATGAAATGAAACGGGGTCCCCTTCACCCACATCTGTGAATGGAAGAAGATTTCCCCCTCTTCAAGATCTACTGGTTCTTCTAGTTTAATTGTTGTGGTTGTGAAAACAACATTGGGGTCTATATCGATGATCTATATATTTTCAATATTTTTTGGATTAGATTCCAAATCAGGGCTCAACTCATTGTCTTTGACTTCGACCACCAATGATTGTTTTGAGCGACATTCATCGGTGTTATGCCAAGGGATTTTGTGGAAGTCACACCACTTCCCAGTGTCATTCTTCATATTTCCTTTACCCTTCTTTTCCTATCTCTTGCATTGGTTTTCAGGAGGCTGTTGGTTAGGGTCATATTTACCATGCTTTGGTTGTTGCATATTTGCAGACCCAAACTCCCATTTGTTCTGGTGCCTAAATTTATGCTCGATTTTGACAACATATAGATAGGCAACTCCCAATGATGAGATGTTTAGGAAATCCATTTCATTTTTGATGTACCTATGCAGAGCCCCATGGTATTTCAGAACTAGAAACCGCTCAAAATATTTGATAGCTAACTTGGTGTGCAAGGTATGGAAAGTATTTGTGAACTCTGACACTGTTTGGATATTCTCTTTCCACAGTGTGGTCCATCTCATGTACTAATCTTTATAGTTATGAATAGGGTAGTATTATTCCTTGACCACATCCACAAAAAAATCCCAAGTGGGCTCGAACCCATATATTCTAGATTCCTCAGTGGAAATTTTATCCCAGTAAGTTTCCCACCAATGTTTTACACGGGAGGAGAGCCTTGATGAGTGATAAGGTGATCTTTTCCCTGTCGAAAAATGTGAACAAAGAAATAACTTTCTAACAGATTTACCCATTTTTCTAAGGTATCTGCATCTATCTAACCTTCAAATACAGGAATATAAAAATTAACTTGTACCTTGAAGGGAGAGGTTCCTCCAAAGTGGCCGCTTGATGAGGATGCATATACTGTTATCGACAGGCATTGAAGGATGTGGGAAAAATTCTCCATCATTTCGTCCCTCTATCATGCAAGAGATTTCTTAAGCAACGGGTTAATATAATCTTTTACTTTGCTATTTTTCTTTTCTGCCACCATAGAGGGTTTCTTGGGTGTGTGAGAGAAATTTTCCTCAAGAGAGACAAGATCAATAACCAACTTGCTATACTCGGACCTCGTCAGGGACATGCAATTAAAAATGATCACGAGCAACCTACTCTGATACCACTAATCCAGATTATTTTCAGAACAAAATGAAAGAAGATATATTATAATGAAATACACATAAAAATTGCCATAAACAACGAACTACAACAATACATGATTTCTATTAATGAAAGAAATGTATAGAGAATATAAAATAACGAGTGTAAGAATTTCTAGAATGGTGGAAGCTTTATTTATGAGAAGAGTTGTGGCGGCTACGCTCATTCACAAGAAGATAATTACAATGAGGCTATGAAGGCCTTTTTATGATAAACATGAATGAGAAAAACCTAGACATTGTGGGCACAGGGGAAGACCCAGGGTTCAACACTTCAACAATGCACCAATAAAACCCTAACTACCGGCCCTTTTGGAAACACCTGTGAAGTAGATGAAGTCTCACTCGAGGTAGAGGAAGGGGTGGTTGCAGAACTCCAGTGTCTGAAACCGTAGCTGGGACACAGATCTATGATTACAATACTCTAACAAATCACTTAGCAGATGCCATTAATTAGTACTTAACCTTTTTCTACAGTGCAAATAAACCCTAATTACAACACAATGTAGTATTCAACAAGATTCAACACATTTAAGAAATTAGCATAAAGAAACATATTAGATCTGGCATTTATTCGCATTATTGAGCACTAAGCTATTATATCATATGCTTCTAACATTCATAAAGATAAAAACACTAAGTATAAGGCACAAAGCAATAATCAAAATGCAAAAAACAACCATAACACAGGATATACATGGTTCACCCCTAGCCTGGGGCTACATCCACCAACTCTTTGTCTTCTTTATTATCTTCTGTCAATCATCTACATGCACAGAGACATAAGGTCCTACTCCGCATAGGACAGGAGATCTATGCACACCTCTCTAGATCCTCCTTCCCCGATCTAGGTTACATCACAAAGCCTTTACACAATCTCTTACAATCACTTGCACTTAGCCTTGCAAGTTTCACACAATATGCACAAAGCATGTACACCTATCACTTGCACTTAGCACATCATCACACATATGCCTATATTGTTTTCTCTTACATTTCCTAGAAATCTATTTATACATTAAAAAATGGGCCTAAACATGGGTAAACCCATGGGCTGACATCCCCATACCCATTACATAATACCAAAACCCAAAAATCCCTAAAAAGGGGCTGAGATTCTGCAATTTCTACTTCTACTTGCGCTCCGCCTTCGACAGCTTGTCGAAGTCCCAAAATAGGTCAAACCTGACCAAGGATCTCCAAACTTGGTCAAGGGCCAACAGACTCCCAAAAATCACCTATTAATCGTCCCAAGTCACTTTGATTTGGGTATCTCTACTTCAAAAGACTCGAGCTTGGCTCAAGCTGCTTCGACCTCCTGCTTCGCCAGGGCCTCCTGCTCGGAAAAGTCTTGAAGAACTTCCTCGTTCACAGGTCTCTCTAAGCATTGTTCAACTAAAGTGACTACTTGTTCCATCTCTTCTCCTCGTCCTTCAATCTCCTCAAATAGTTGGCAAGCTGCATCCTAGACTGGTTGGAGCCTCTGAGTAACTTCCATGACTTTTCTCTGTATGGTATGGACCTGCTGTTGAGAAGTGCGCTATCCCTAAGATATTTTCAATCTTTCAACTATTGATAGGAGATTCAACTACGCCTGTACTATTGCTTCTTACTGCTTGGCCTCCTGGAGTTGTGAATCTAGTGTCTTTATTTCGGGATCCTCAGTGAGTCACTCATAAGTTTGTGCATTACGATCACTTAGTTGTTTACATTCCATGGTGAAGGCCTTGATTCTCTCAACTGTTCTTCGAGAAGTTTCTTCTCTTTGATCTTGCACATCCTGCAGAGTACTTGGTATTGTTTGTAGCTCTAGATATGCTATTATCTATTGAAGCTAGTGGATGGCTTCAACAAGCTATGCTAATTGATGCTCCACTAGGTCTCCCTCCTTTTTCTCTAAGCCCGTCACAGAGCGAAGTGATCTGCTGACTGATTCTTTTACTCCAACCTTCTCCATGAGCAACTGTTCTTTCTCGTGTTGGATATGTGCCTTTTCCTCTTCAAACTTTGCTTGGAGGGAAACCTTCTCCTACTGCACAACCCTGTGTTGCTCTATTACTTGATCTTGTGCTTGCTTCAAGGCCACTGTGGCTTGTTCTATTTCTTCCTATGCACGACGAAGGCAGGCTTCAGTCACATCGGCTAGTTTTTGGAGTTGGGTAGGATCATCTCCCAACTCTGTTTCTTCTAATGGAGGGGGCTCAGTGGACACTGCACGACTGGAGTGAAGGGCCTACTATACCCCTCGCAGTTCTGCTTCAATTTTCTCATACATGGTCTCTTTCTTAGCTTCATTTCTCTAAAAAATATATTCTGAGGTATCCGATACAAATGCGATGATGAA
This sequence comes from Picea glauca, assembly GCA_000966675.3. Lineage (NCBI taxonomy): Eukaryota > Viridiplantae > Streptophyta > Pinopsida > Pinales > Pinaceae > Picea > Picea glauca. Next base: position 323,890 of record JZKD02S0296460.1, on the reverse strand, counting down.
TTTGAAGTCATTGAGCATGAGTATAGTCTGAAACTTGGTCTTATTAGCTTTTGACTTCTTCCGCGATGTGGTTTTCATGGGAAAAACCTTTCTTTTGTGATATGGTTCTGCGTTTTCAAGGGGATTTTGTGGAGATGTTACTTTGCCTTGCTTCTGCAGATCTTCTTGTCCATTGTTCTATTATTTATCTAGTTCATCATCACCTCCTCCTCTTAGTGAGTCTGAAGTAGTTTATTTTGATGCACTGCTCTTCTGTCTTCTTCCTTCTGCTAGTTTTAGGTGTATCATGCCCTTCATGAGTGATCACCGGGCTTCTAATTAGTTCAGGATCAGATAGTTCTGTGGGGTCAACGGGGATAAGGAGATTTGTAGGACAATCCTTAGTTATTTCTTTTAATTCCTCTTCTGTGAGTTTGTAATAACTCTGTAGTACTTCCTTGTGTTCGTCTTCGCGTGGAGTGATGTAAATAAAATGTTTGTTTGCGTGGAACTTCACAGATGGCCTGAACCTATGCAGGGTGTTTGGTGTTGTACACGGGATAGCCTCAATATCCCTCTTTAACTATAGGTAGTAGGTGTGGAGCACCGTGTTTAATTGCCATTATTTTCCCATATCACTTGAATACCATAGCGAAGTGAACTTCATGGCTAAGGGTTTAGATGGCTCTAGTTCTGGGAAGGTCACACCTTCCGACATCTCCCAAGCTATGAACGTGATGAGGATCAACAACCAACTAAAATGGAACTCATAGCCCTGATCCTGGGCTTCATGACAGTCTTGGTCTAACTAGTTCATTAAATACTTTTCCCAGTTCATTTGTAGCCCCTCCACACATTTCCCTGTAAGGTCAACAACAAACCCTATGACCTGCGTGGGTCTATTCTTCTGGACCAACTTACCAACAATCAACTGGAAATCAAGGCACACTACACCATTCTGGATGGAGGTTACCTTTTAGCCTCACTTCCCCTTCTCTACATTGTCGTATGTATCTTTAATCTTCTGTGTCAGGGCATGGTTTACAAACTTCCCTGGGTAGAAGTCTTGCAGGTTTGGTCCCTGTATGCTCAATCCGATGATCTGATGGATCAATTCTAGATCGACGATGATGCGTCTATCTAGCCACAAATAACCACCATGGAATCTCGACAGCAAGAGCTTAACACACGCGTTAACCTCCTGGTGCCTTCCAAAATGGGGTATTTTCATTACGTTCAGGATGGTGGACTGTGTGAGGTCCATAGTCCATGGTTGGGGTATTATCCTCGACTTCTTCCCCTTCATCCTAGTCAAATACATGTGAGGAGAAAGCATGCTGAAGTTCTTGCAATATCCTAGGTTAAAGTCGCTAATATTTAGTGTCATGATCTTATCCTGCTGAGGCTTGCCTGTGCGTATCCCCTTTGGGAGGTACGCAATGACCAAGGCATATTTGAAGTCCCTGGGGACACTGTCACGATTGACCGCATTGGCCAGAGGCAGGATGTATTCAGGCAGGATGGAAGGGATTAACTTCACATTTTCCAATTCATCTTGATGCTTAGTTATTTTCTCGTCTGCAACTCAGGATGGTTTGAATCTGCGAGTAGTTGACGGGGAGGCTTGCACTCCTCGCATCGATGAAGCTTGAAATCCTATGTACATCACTCTCTCTGCCATTAGATCAATTAAAATTTCCTCGACTAAATTTTCCACAACGTTGAGCTCTTCCGACATGCACACTCGAGATTGGATATTTGAGGCTGATGAACAATTTTTCAATGCAATAGAATGGATGGTAAGGTTTCCATAAGCACGAAAAAATAACAATGAGTTCTCTTGTGGGCTTGGGTACAATTCACGAAAGTGTGCTCGGTGCAACAATCGACGGGATAAGTAGACAACGAGGTAACAGATCCTTCCAACGGACAAGAATCCTTCATCAATGCAGTTATGTCGGTTACGATGCAGTCCCAAAGGTCCGATGGTGAGGTTTATGATCATAACTGTTGTTCTAACTGTTCGGTAATGTCAATCTAATGGTTATAATTCCTCCAATGGTCATATCATTCTACCATGGCAAAGTTCCAATCCGAGTTGCTTTGATATTTCGACGAAGTTTGAATTCTAGAGACCTTCCTTTTGTGAATTCTTATCTGGACCTTCCTGTAATTTCTCCAACTTTGCCTTTTTCTTGCTGAGATTTCTAGCCTTCTTCCCTATGATCTGCATTACTGGATTCCCATTCTGATTATTATCTCTTCTTGGCAAAGTAACTTCACGCTATTGATGGTATTTCATAGGGTTAAAGGCCAATACTTCTTCTCTATCTAGGGTAGGCACTCTACTCTCTTGTACATATAGGTGTTTCAGGTCTGCTTGTGTTGTTTCAACTTTGACAGCTAGATTTCTGGTCCTCAGTAGCTTTGACTGGTTTTCTTTTTCTTCCAATAAGTGTTCTATTCTCTTAGCCATGAAGTCCCTTAGTTATTTCTTTTTCTGTTCTAGAGCCTCCTCTTCTTATTTTCTTTGGATCTGATCTTTTTCAATCCAGGTTTTTCCTAGTAAAATATCAAATGGGGCATTGTTCTCAATAAATTTAACAACCTCAAATTCTTCTTCTGTTGAAGTGCCATGAGATCTCATAGATGTCTGGGTAAGTCTTCCACACAGGGTTATCATATTTCCTCTAAATAATCCTATTCCTCCCAATGAAGGAATCATAGAAGGCTTTCCTAAAATTTCCCAAGTACTTTCTGTCATGACATTCACCCGTGTTTCCTCATCCAGAACACAGTCTATGTCGAAGTCTCCTATTCTTGAGTCTATGCATTCTTTGTATTTTAAGATCTCTGATAGATTGATGTCTCTATGATCATTCAAGGTCTCTTTTATTTCTGGAAATATAGTCTCTGATCCTTTCTAGGGTTCTGCCATAGTCTTAATTTATGAGTCTTTCTCATGTTTATCTTTTTCCATATTCATTATTTCAAGTTTAGCAATCATTCTAGGAAAATCCATATCTTCATGGTGCATAGATTTACAACAAAGACAACTAGGTCTTCTATCAGGGAAATCCTTAGCAATATGGCCCAACCTTCTGCAATTGTAACAAAGGGTTAATACTCTCTTCCTCTTAAATGATTCCCATCCTTTCTTGTACTGCACACTAGGATCATAGTAACTAACCTGCAAAAAATTCTTCTTAGGATCCTACATCCATTTGTTAGTCCAAAAATTCTTTCTATGCATAGGAAAAACATATCTTTCATTATTTCTATCAGATCTACTCATATCAAATCTTCTTTCTTCTAACTATGCCCTAGTTTTTAGAATAGGATTTTTTTTATCAAACATACCTAGATCCATACTTTAGAAACAAAAATTTCCACTTATCTTACCTTTATCAAAGCACAAAGATTTCAGATCTTACCTTTTTTCTTCTGATCTGCCTCCATAGAACTTCGTAAATCAAGTAGAACACTGCGCACTAAAGCAATAGATCTACGCACAAATCTTTCTTTCTTTTCCTCAGTTCCCAACAATCACAGTTTCAGATCCCCGCAACAGAACCATTTTTTGGCACAGGGGAAGACCCAAGGTTCAAGGCTTCAACAATGCACCAACAAAACCCTAACTATCGACCCTTTTGACAACACCTACAAAGTAGATGAAGTCTCACCCAAGGTAGAGGTAGGGGTGGTTGTAGGACTCCAATGTATGCAACCTTAGCTAGGACATGGATCTATGATTACAATACTCTAACAAAGCACTTAACAGATGTCATTCATTAGTACTTCACCGTTGTCTACAACGCAAATAAACCCTAATTACAACACAACACAATATTCAACAAGATTCAACACATTTAAGTACTTAACATAAAGAAATAGATCAGATCTCGCATTCATTCGCATTACCGAGCACTAAGATATTATATCATATGATTATAACATTCATAAAGATAACAACACTAAGTATAAATCACATCAAAGGCACAAAGAAATAATCAAAATGCACAAAACAACCATAACACAGGATATACGTGGTTCACCGCCAGCTTGGGGCTATGTCCACTAACTCTTCATCTTCTTTATTATCTTCTGTCAATCATCTACATGAACAGAGCCATAAGGTCCTACTCTGCATAGGACAGGAAATCTGTGCGTACCTCGCTAGATCCTCCTTCTTTGAGCTAGTATATAACACAAATCCTTTACACAATCTCTTACAATCACTTGCACTTAGCCTTGCAAGTTTCACACAATATGCACAAAGCATGTACAACTATCACTTGCACTTAGCACATCATCACAAAGATGCCTATATTGTTTTCTATTACATCGCCTAGACATCTATTTATACATTTCAAAATGGGCATAAACATGGGTAAACCCATGGGACATCATCCCCATACCCGTTGTACATAAGCCCAAAACCCAAAAATCCCTAAAAAGGGGTTGAGATTCTGCGATTTCTTCTTTGACTTGTGCTCCGCCTTTGACAGCCTATCAAAGTCCCACAATAGGTCAAACCTAACCAAGGATCTCCAAACTTGGTCAAGTTCCAATAGACATCCAAAACCCTAACCCTAGGAGATGAAGTGCCAAAAGTCATGGGGGCCCTGTTGGGGTAAGTTAGTACATTAACTTCCTGGGGTCGTAAATTTTGCATAGGATCTCCATTTTAGGCATGTGATAGCCCGTTGGAAAGGTATTTTCAAGAAATATGCATCATGCCACCAAAATCTAACTCAGTCTACAATTTGACTGTGCTAGGCCAAGAAAACACCATTTAGAGCCCCAAAATGGCCCTGGAAGTACACAAAGATGTACTGACATGAAAAATTCCAAAACAAGCCAGTTGGAATAGGTGGGCGGCCACAAATATCCACCTAGATGAGGTGTAGGGATTCATGACAACCCCGTAATTGCAGAATCCACAATTACAAATAAATATCCCCATTATAGAGAAACATGTTGAACTGAAGACTGTCAAGATGATCCAGTTGGAATTTGGAATAGGTGGGTGGTCACCAATGTCCACCTGGATTAAGAAGAGGATCAAGACGAATCAGATATATATTTTTCTTTGCTTCATATTGTTGACGAAAAAGATAAGTCTTTTATTCCAAATCAAAAATAGTTTAATGAATGGGAAGATGATTTTTGTATGAATTTTGTAGGTGATTTCCAGGGATTCACTGAAAAAGAAGGTGACCAAGAACTGGAACAACAAAAGTATTACAAAATTGAGAATGAAGAAGAAAACCTTGCACATATTAATCAAGAAAACATTCTATAGATTGAGGGATCTATTTTAAAGGATCATCATAGGGTTGTTGAGTCATCGATAAATCTGGTATATACTCCTGAATTTGAAAATGACAATTTATTCTTTACTTCACAATCAATACATCATCAAAAATCTGAAGAAGATATGCTTGAAATAAACAAAAATCAGTCAGGTAGCATTGGTTTACCATTATATTTTATTCATAATTATATTTCAAAGGAAATGTTATGTAAAGCATATCATTTGGGAGATATTGAATATCAATCTTTTGGGAAAAAACTAAAAGAACCTCCAATACCAATTCCAGATTTGCAACCCTCTGATGATAATTTTATTCATGCTAATTTTCAAGAACAAAAGGGCATATTTTATATTTATCACCTTTAGAAATTTTAAATAATCTAGCGTTTTATAATGAATATGAAGATATTTATACTTCATTTCTTGAAGATGAGATGATTCTTGAAGAGAAAGAGTTTTTTGAAATAGGTTTTGAATAATATGTTAGCTATGGACAAATTCATGAAAATTATCATAAATATATAGCTCATTCTTCTTTACCTATTAATCAAAATCAAGACATTGTTGAGCATGTTTCTTTTCTTTCTCTTGAAAATTATGAAAAGATTCAAGCATCTACTTGAGTTTCTAAAAGCATGTGGCTGACCTCTGATTTATACTACAGTCTTGTTGAATTAAGTTCTAATAATACATTTTGTGAAGAATGTCGACAAAATCAAAAATATTTTGTTGCTCTTGATTGTTATGAAGTTTATGATACACCAGAGAAACTGTGTCTTCAAAATCAAGAGACAAGTTTTCATGATCCAGTAGCAGTTTGGATGGAGTTTGCATTGTC
>JZKD02S0296460.1:304526-316245 GCA_000966675.3 Picea glauca | reverse complement strand
TTTCTGAACAATGTTCTCACCACAGAAACCTAAATGAGCAAATCAACTCTATTCTCAAGTATGCTATGTAAAAAAATATGATAGCAAGACAAGATAACATGCCTACCTCATCTAGACGTTCGATGAAGTCCACCATTGAGCACTTGACCCAAAGCAATATACCTGCAACTAGTCCTCAACAACCAAGAAAAACAAGTATATGGTGATAATAAATTATGTTAGCACATTCAATAGCATAATCCATTAATAAACATGAAAAATACGTCCATGGAATAATAATTCAAATATTTGCAAGTTATGAATTGGATGGGAAAAGAGTATTTCTATTAATATATGATCAACATAAGTGAAAATGTTACAAAATTCTGTGTCGGCATGGTTCAGAACCAAGAAACTAAGTTCCTTTCAGCTGAGCCTCCACCACTTCAATCCTCCACCAAAGGTAAGCTCAAAGAAGAGAGACAATGAAGTTCTCAATCAAATAAGGGAAGATCTTGGGGGATGAACACTGTGTTCAGACTTAAAGGACAAAGGGATGCAGACTCAATATGAAGTAAATAATTTCTCCAGAGTAACTTTGCTCTCAAAGTTGAATTCTTTCTCCTCTTTTCCATAGCTCGGAATTGGCCCATTTATAGCCTTCAAATGGAACTAAAGGGTTGAGTTGGAACGTTTCTAGTATATGGAAGGCCAAGGATTAGAGATCTCCTATCATGACATGGAAACCCAACTTCAAATTTCATTTTTGGGCACAAATCCCGATGTACATGGGCTGTAGTGGTGCAACCTGCATATACGCATGCTGTATAGTAGGCAAGGTGTGTACATGTGAAAAAATATGTAATTTTATCTTTGGGATTTACAAACAGGGATGATAAGTCTGCATAGGGAAATGGAAAAAGGCCTCCTGTGCAAGATTGCATAGGGTGAGGAAAATATTGCTATAATAGATGCCCCCTAATGTGTGAGGTCAGAGGAGTATCTATAATGGATGAAATGCATTATAAACAACCCATAAGTGGAGTGATGGGGAACCAACTGGAAGAACTAGTTGTTCATTACATTCTACACTGAATTTGCATACATGGCTGCCAATAGAATTACACTACAGATCCATGTGAAAATATACCAAAAAAATATCCGTGGACATGAATAGGCAAATAAAAATGTGGTTACATGCCAAAGGCTGTCACAGTTATGAACAAGGACCAATAGAACCAATCTCAAAATCAATCTGAATATATCTGTATACAATGGAGTACAATTTTATCTCCCATGATCACTGAAGTCATATAGGTAATGGTCCAATAAAAAGGAAGCAACAACTCAGGAAAGATGCAGCCACATAATGATGTCTTCAAGTCTTCTACACAATCCTCCAAGGGTGCAAGTCTACATCATGTGAATAAAGGAGTTGAGTTCGAACATAATGAGACATCGTTTGGTTACCGGTCATTGAGGTATACCATTAACAAATGAGAGACAACCTACCTATAATGAAAGTAGGTATCAAAGAACCGAGTACATTCTTACAAGTGTGAATAAAGGAGTCAGTGTCGAACACCTGAAGAATCCATTGATCAAGATACATTGATGTATTCCCAACTATCAATGGCGAGATAACCTACCACTAATGACTGCAAGCCTCAAGGTACTCATAAGACTCTAGGTACCATTTCCAGAATAGATGAGTTGAAGTCGATGGAAGGAGACCCACTGAAAGGAGAGCATTAAGGCATCTCTCATCATTCAGGGCGAGGTATAAAGCATGAGCTTCATGATTTGGAGGAAATCAGACAAAGAACATGTTCACGAACCAATGACCCTATGCGTCTTTCACGTGTGCCAAGTGAAAGGGGTACATGAAAAAGACCCTCTGAATAACATCCAGCGAGGAAAACTACCGACAAAGGAGAGGAAACCACCAATAAGGCTAATGGAATCCAAGAAACTACATGAATCCCAATGTGTGAATAGATGTCTTGCCGTCAAACACAAGGGAAACCACCCAGTCAATGACCAATGATGAAATGTCGACTGTTGGGTTCAAGGTTACCTACCAATGATGAAAATAGGACCAGGGTGCATGATAAGACTACAATATCATGTGACTCTGAGACAAAATGAGGGTATGAATGACATGCAAATTCAAGAGTTATGAGAAATGGCCAACATAGGTTGATATAATTTCTTTGAACAAGAACATGAGACATATGGAAGACTCCAAAAAAATAGAATCAATGATGAAACCATGAGATGCATGAGGCATCAATGAAATTCTCTATAGGGACTGGAAGAGTAACCAGTCAGTAGAGAAGACTCTATAACGATCTCAACTTCCTAAGGCCATGCTAATCCAAAAATTATGATAATAACTGGACTCAATAACTTTTTTCTCTGGTCAAAGGTGACACGACTACTGCCAATATAAGATAATACTCCCTTCCCGCCCGTCTTTTTTTGTTTTTTCATAGACAAATGAATGCTATGATACAGAGGAGTAAACAAGTGTTGCAAGTAAGAAAACCTAGTTCCTGGAACATACCTATTCTCAATGCAAGGAGATGCATGCGGGAGATGGACACTCGGTGGGATGTTCCCTCCTGGCTATAGGGTTTTAAATTTCGAAGGATATAAATGAGGCTCTGCTTGGTTGAGGATGCAAAAAATTGCTGAGGAAAACGATTTATAACGCAAAGCGAGAACCGACTATAGGCTCAATACTGCAAGCAAGGGAATGAGATGCAATCACAAATTAATGCCAAAAAATGTCCTTTTTCATGACATTTAGTCTACTTGGTGTGAAAAAGGGATAAACTTGTGCCAAATAGGCATCCTTTCAAATCCAATTTACGAGTGTGAAAGAGACAAATTCACTCGACAATCTTTTCTCTTTTTGAAGACGAGTTGGAAAAGAGATTAAATTAAAATTGGTTGGTAGTCCTCTAGGTTTAAGGCATGATGTTTAAGAGTGAGAAATAAGGATCAACATAAAGTCATGTACTATCTATAAGGGACTCTCGTTCCTATGGAATTTTTTTTGCATGGGAACCAAATGAAGCAGGGGATCTAACTAGGGCACCCATGTTTGGTAAGTTTCTACCACTTGATAACAACACCACTTATAGCAGATGGAAGGTTCTGTGTCACAACAAATGGGTTCGTACTTAAGACGTAAAAAATTAACAGTTATAGGACAATACAAAAATGCATGGTGGAATGGATACCTATATTATATGTTGGGTAGTGAAAATACCTACCCATGGTTATGAACGACCAACATAATGTTGAAATCCGTAAGAATCCCTGGTGAAAACTACAAAAAACAACTCAATCCACTTATCTATTAGTCCATTAGGCGAATAAATGACTCAAAACTATAGAAAGTGGGTAAAAACTGTTATAAATAGTAACAAAACCAAAAATTACTATGTCATTTTGACTTTTTACCCAAATAGTGAAAATTGGACCAAATTACCTCCTATCTTCAACTGGTGACTACGGGAGCATCAGGCGACGAAATCAGAAACCGTCTAGACCAGGTAATTCCTCTTCCCCTCCTCTTCCTTTCTAGTGGATTAAATTTTTAAATTAGGTTTCAAATTCTGAGTAAATTAAGGCGCAAATTGCGTCACGCGGTGTACGTGGGCTACCATTTATCGGGTCACGTATACATGCGGTTATACATGACTGTGAAAACTACAAGGCACATATACTCAACCTTATACATGACTACAAATGAAGAATCTCATGCACAATTCCATAATCAATAATTTATATGGTTTCTAACTCAAATTTTGATTTTTATCTAGCAGGATGGTGCTAGAATGGAGGGAAAGGGAGCACCAGGTGGTAGATGCTGCTGTGGATAGAGATTTGGGGGCCCAAATGGCCTTGAAAATATGTGTCTTATATAAATTTTGGTCACTCAAAGGGATGAGGGACCAGGTGAGGTTGATTGAGATCCTTGTGGATTACTGGGACCCTGATAATGAAAGCTTCAACCTCGACGGGAAACCATTGAGGATTGAAGTAGAGGATATCTACTTTTTGATTGGATTATCGCGTCGGGGTGAGGTCATAAACCTAAAATCATGGGGAGCATGGAGCAGAATGAAAATAAAGGAGTACATAGATGCTCACTATGTAGGAGGGACTCCAAAGGTCGGGAGTCAAATCCCCATCCAAGTGATAAACAATCTCAGCCTCAAGATTATTGTCCTCGTGTTGACCAGGATCATAGGATCAACTTCGCTGCACTAGGCATCAAGTCTGCTCATGTTCTATGCTGTAGATTTCTTGATACCCACAATATATGATTGGTGTACCTCACTATTGGATAATATGAAGAGCCAGTTGACAGAGTGCAAACATGGTAGCAAGAGGAAATTCAGGTTTGCCTCTATCTTATGCAGGTTTTTCTTCGAGAGGATCCTAGGTTTGGGACCTAGAGTCAAGATTCTTCTGAGAGAACCTTGCGATCCATGCATGGCATGATGGACTGAGGTAATGAGATGACAGGGGGGAGGTAGGGTGCCCACACCCTACAATGAGGATTTCTTCTACTGGTGGTAGCGACGGGTCATTGCTCTAGATGAATACCCCTATGTAGGGATTGACTTCAGAGGGGACCCTAACATGCCACTCCCACCAGGGACCACCTATGGGGACATAGGTATGTCAAATGTTTTTAAATATTTCATTTTTTTGTATTTTTGTATAGTAGAACAATTTTTTTTTGGATGATGCTTAAGTACTAACTAGACACTTGTGTGATGTAGACGTGGGTCCGTGACAACCAGCTGGGCTTCCTCGACATCGTTGGAGGCACCAGGGAGATGAGGAAGTGGGAGGATAAGTTGAGAGAGTCCTTCAAAATGTGCAGGGAACCTTGTCTTGTTTGACTTATAGGATTACGATGGCTTAGGTAGAGGATCTGCTGGAAGCCATGTAGCGGCAAGTGGTTGGTGTGCCTAGAGCTTGGGTGCGATTCTTTCGGTGTCTCGCAAATGTCATAGTTTGTTACCATGACACACATCTAGCCCCATAGGCATAGATGTTGTGGATATTTTAGTATCGACTGTATATGTGTATTGAGGGTGTTAGCTCCAATTTTGTACTATAAACACCATATTTTTTGAAATATATATAAAACAGGGATCTTCGGCTTTACTTATATTTACAATGTGTATGAGATGGTTTTCTTTGATTTAGTTATGTTACAAATGCCAATCTAATTTTTTTTTATCATAACCATCAGATACATGATTAGAACTCCTAGGAATGTGATAATAAGTAATAAAATCAAACCGTCGTTCTAAAATACGTACCCGTAGGAATTATCAGAGTACAGTAGGATCACACACACAGTAACTTTAGTTCAAATGACATACTACTAACTGGGAATATAGGCAAACCTCTAAAGAGAGAATACCATGTGAGACATCATCATGCAAAAGTTATATAATGACGCTATATTCAACTACATTATTCATGGATGGACCTTGGCATACACCAACTGAAGACACCAGTAGACCCTTGGGTGAGAAAACCACCCAAGCGTCGAAAGCCAAGTTCCATGTATGACGAATGGATCCGTCTGTGAATCCTAGGTAGACTGAAGATTCCATTGACATTTTCCAACCAAGGGAAACCTTGATAAGAAATCTAAAGATGAAAAGAAAGGAAAAATATGTATACACTAAATTACATTAGTATACAAAGAGTTTCTCCCAAGCTTGGGGCTCAAGCATAATATATTTTCAAGTAGATCCCATTCCAGGGCTTGGCCAACATATTCCCTTCATAATGTTCTAACTCATAGGATCCTTTTTCTAAGACACGTCACACAATATAGGGACCATGCCACATGGGTTTAAACTTGCTTGCCCCCAACGGTTCTTTGGCTTGATCATATAAGAGGACCAAGTCACCCTCAGCATACAACTGAGGATGGAAAAACTTATCGTACTGGACCTTGACATGTCTTTTGCTAGCCTCGATAATGTAGAGGCATCTCGAAGCTGCTTGTCAAGAATCTCTAGGTGTACAAGGGGTCACTCGAGATCGGAAGTGTCAGGTAGGAGCGTGACTGCCAACTTAAGAGAAGTGATTTCACATTCAATAGGTAAAATCGACTCCACACCGTGTACTAACTGGAAAGGGGAAAATTCGGTGGCAGTCTTGACCGAGGTTCGCGGGATATAGCATAATGTGCGAGTCAAACTTACTCTAGCTGATAGTTTTTTGCAAAATGGTCTTGAGAGACTTGTTGAAAGCCTCTACTTGTCCTTTTTCTTGGGGGTAATAAGGATAATAATGACCATGTATAAACCTCAACTTAGATTCTATTTCTTCCATCATTTTGTTTTGAAAGTGATTGCCTTGATCAGTGATAATCTCACTCGAGATACCGAACCGAGCGATAATTTGATTGAATACAAATAAGGCAGAAGTCTTCCCATCGGATCAAAATGTAGGCATGGCCTCATCCCACTTAGTAAATTATATGAAAAAACCATGATAATGTGTTGATGCCTCCCATCTAGATTTGGGTTGCAATCCATGAAGTCCACCCCCCACTTGGTGAAGGGATCGACGGTAATGACTGGGTGAAGAGGGACTGGGTGCGAGTGCATTTTCTGAGTGAACACCTAGCATGGGTGACACTTCTTAACCTCTTCAACACAATATTTAAAGATAGAAGGCCAAAAATAACTAGCTCACAAATGTTTTTGGGTTGTCGCAAGCCCAAATATATGACCACCACAATCCCCACTATGGAAATCATGTAGGATTGACTTGGCTTCTCCATGAGTTAAACAACGATGCAAGATATTGTCTATTCCTCGGAGATACAAAGTGTCACCAATGATAGTATAATTCTTAGCTTGGTACCGTACACACTGTCGGTCATCTTGCGAGAGATGTCAAGGGAACTTCAAAGTTTGAAGATAGAGAACAATGTCTCCATACTAGGGGTCAGACGACGAAACATGAAAAATGTGTTTGTCCACAAACAAATCAACATGGATAACATCCTCATATAATTGTGGAAAGTAAGATATTAATTCTGTGAAGAGTAGTGATTTCTTGGATTTCGAAGAAGCGAAATCGAGATCAAATTCTTGTAGAATGACAATCCATTTATTATATTTCCCCCCTATGATACACTCGATAAGGATGTATTGAAATGGATTGACATTGGAAGAAACAATAGTCTTGCAAAGTAATATATAACAACGTAAACATTGGACTACATGAACGACAACCAAAGCTATCTTTTCAATGTGAGAAAAAATAAGCTCATGACCGACTAGGTTTTGACTAAGATAGTAGATGACGTTCTCGTGGAATCATCATCCTCCTAAACCAAAACCATATCAATCGTCTCCTTGAACGCGGAGATATAAAGAAATTTATCGATACTATAGGTAGGACACTTCAACAGAGGTGCCGATACCAAGGCTTTATTCAAAGCATCGAAGGAATCCTAGGCTCCCTCATCCCAAATAAAAGGGGTGTCATTCTTCAAAAGATGCATGAAACCCTTAGTGATATTGACATTGTTTACTATAAACCGACGTAAGAAGTTATCTTTTCCCTGTAAACATTGAAGTTGTTGAATAGTGCACGGGGGAGGCAATCAAAATATTTCCTCAACCTTTAACAAATCTACCATGATCCCAGTCTCATAAAATATAAATCCCAAAAGATGACCAAACCTAACGCAAAAGATGCACTTATGAGGGTTCAACCAGATTCTATAGTAACGACATATTTCAAAAACAAGCTGAAGGTGTGTAGAGTGATCCTCTCTCTTATGAGAGTGAGCAACGAGATCGTCAAGGTAAGCTTCAACTATATGCTTAATATTGTGAAATGTAGAGGTCATGGCACGTTGGAAGGTTGATCCGATGTTTTTAAGGCTGAAAGGCATTTTATAGTATGCGAAAGTACCCCAAGGAAAAATAAATTCCATCTTGTGTTGATCCTCAGGTTTAATCTGAATCTGGTTATACCCTAAAAATCCGTCCATAAAAGAAAACACTTCACTTCCCACACACTCATCGAGAATCTGATCAACGGAAGGTGTCGAGAAATTTTATTTAGAATAGGCTTTGTCACGAAAGTTCATACATACATAGATAGTTCCTTGCTTCTTATTCACAGGAACAGGATTGGATACCCATTCAGTCAAGGGAACTGGGTATATGAAGCCAACATTAAGTAGCTTCTCCACCTCTGCCTTAATAGCAGGGGCCTTCTGGGGATTGAAAACTCTAAGACGTTGTCGAATAGTTTTAGAATCCGGATAATTTATAATCTCATGCTTGACAATATGAGGGTCGATTCTTAACATCTCTTCATATGACCAAGAAAATGCATCTCATAATTCCTTGAAGAGTTCGGTGTAGATAAATATTTCTTCTGGCGAACAATCTGCACTAATATGTATGTTTTCAATCTTGCTAGGGGTACGAGAGATATCGATCGTGATGGTAGGAGAAATACTCGCCATATTTCCTTCAGAATAAATTTCATGCATATTGTTATCACTGAAATTTCGTCCGCACAGGGCGACAAGAACTCNGTCATTACACTCACCATTGCCCACAGATTGCTGATTTCAAGAGGTTGAAAGACTCTGGGAGTATTCCCCCTTCTCCTGCGCAACCTGCCCCACAGCAGGCACAACAACAATATGCGCAACAACCCCCTCCCGTCGTGCTGCAAAATCCTATCCCACATCAAGGTGTGGTCAACACTCAACCGGATACATAGCATCCCCCACCTCAGGTGGGCCAATACCACAATCCCAATAACCCTGCAGAGCGAACAATTCTCCTCACTAGTGAGGAAGAAATCCTTCTGCAAACACGTAACCGTCAGTATCCTGCACCAGCTGATTCCACTCCCACATCTGCAAAAACAAACCCTACACCAATGGGACCTCCATTGGTGATCCCTCGCCCATCCGCCGAACCACCATTACGCATCCCTCGCATCCCGTTGCGCAGGAATGTCCACAATCCACAGGCTAGGGCCGCACATAACTACAACTTGGTAGATGACTTAGCACAATCCCCGGCTGCCATGTCAGTTCTGGAAGTCCTCCAGACGTGTCCAACACAACGGAAATCACTACTTTCCGCCATGGGATCAGTCGACCCCACAGATATTGGACTTATCACCTTCGACCTTGATAGCTGCGAACCGCGTCTTCCCGCCGTAGTTGCAATTCAAATACCAGTCAAAATACAGAACATCACTGTCCATCGATGTATCGTCGATGAAGGGGCATCCACATGTATCATGTCCAAAATAGTATGGCAGAAACTTGGTTCCCCGGAACTCTTACCCTCCGCCATCACATTGCGTGCCTATGACGGAAGACCATCATCTCCTGAAGGGCTCTTTCAAAATGTCCCCGTAGAACTCGGGGGCAAAACCATTCTCATCTACATTGAAGTTATCGACGCTCAACTTGATTACAATATCTTGCTTGGCCGTACTTACATGTATGTCATGAAGGCCGTAGCATCATCCGTCTTTCGGACAATTATGTTCCCCCACAACAGGAAGATAGTGACCATTGACCAAGTTACACATTACGAGCCAAACCCATCGGCTAATCTCGATAACATCCTTCCACTCATTCACACCAAAAACGAAGTATATCCACTCGTCGAGATGGGTCCTGGGATTTTCAAAGACCCATCTTTGTTAGGGACGTACCATGGAGCACCACCACTCCTTCCCCCTAGTCAAGTATGCGTCATCTCTCACCAGGAGGATATTCATCCCCCTCAGGAGGCTTCAACCACTCCTGACGTCTCAACAGTCGCAGCACCACTCCCATAGGAGCCTCCTGCACATTCGTCAGTACCCAAAGTCCATGAATCCACATCCCCTCAGGGGCCTAGTCCCATCTGGGAAACAGTTCCCCGACCCCTCACTCAAATCCCCTTCTTCTACCCTCCACCCGRTGTAGAAKCTTTTCAGGTAGYTGCAACGCTCACACTACCCAATRTGGTGTTAGCAATCCCARTGTGGTACTTACACCCACCCGAGATGGTTCCTCRCCCACAKGCCGGACTTCCCATGACRATTCCCATACTTACTCCCAATGACCCCACTACTCCCATACTCCCTACTCCCCCTGCTACAGCTRTGGGTAGGAGAGAAAAGAAGGAGCCCCCARCTCCACRTCCTCCGYGCATCCCACCACCTTGTGCGCTRTGCAATAAAGAGGGCCACCAAACTAACAACTKCCCATCATTACCAGAGTTACGCAATTTGATTCCCCCCAATCCAACCCCTACTCCACTCACTACTACTGCTACCACTCAACCTTCCAGTAGTAAAGGGTTGAAGAACAARTTCGCATGTGCCATCTGTTCTGAGTATKGCCATTACACCCATCATTGTCCAGYACTGCCTCRTTTTCGACAGGCATTGGCCATCGTCAGCYGAGACTTCCAGAACAACCCACGCTCTTCTACGACATCCACAACACCTATCACTGATATTYGATATGTCACTACTTCARTCAATGAAYGCATGAGATGCCCGTTCTCTCTTTGCAATTCGTTGGCGCATTTTACATACCAATGTCCAATAATCATCGAATATCGTCAACGTCAATTGGCCATGCTGCATCGACCCACAGCACAGGTAATTGACCTTACTTCGCCACCAACGGGTCTTCACATCATTTCTCCCGAGCCCGAGGCACTCCCAACGCCTCCATGGTTCTTAGATGACGTATCTGAGGATTTACCCCGTAACCCACCTAACTCTCCGGCTCATTCCTCTACAGAGACTCGCCATCCCACCACCATGGGTACCCCTCAGTACCTCAATATATGGTTTATGTCGAGTGAACCCTCTCCTACTATGTCCTCCTCTGTTTCCACAGCAGGGGGCAACCACACTGTCACAGAGATCACTCCCCATGATCCATTATACTCCCGTCATTTCCACTATGATGAAGAAATCCTGGAAGAGCTACAACGCCCAGACTCTCCCTAGGACGCACTACATCATCGTGTGCTCTTCCTTCCACAGGAAGCCCTCATGCCTCCGACCCTCAACCCAATTTACGCGGTCGAAACCAAAGATTTTATCCCACCTGGACTGATCGATTGGTTCAACAATCCTATTCCTGCACCCGATGCTTTTGAAGAAGTGAATCTGGCTAATATTTCCCCCACTATCAAAATTGACATTTCCATTAAACCGGGAATCGTCGAAGAAATTATCATTGGAGCTGCTTGTACCCCTAAGGAAATCACTGCATACAAAGCCCTCTTCCAGGAATTTAGGGATATCTTCGCCTGGTCATACACGAAGATGCCTGGCTTAGACCCATACATTGTCGAACATCGCATCGACACCTGGCTCGACATCACACCCATTCGCCAAAAATAGCGACCACTACACCCAGCCAAAGCCGCGGCTATTAGAGCTGAAATCGACAAACTGCGCACGACCGGTTTCATTTACCCCATCGCTTACACTTCGTGGGTTTCCAACCCTGTACCCGTCGACAAAAAACAGGGCACCATTTGCGTTTACACCGACTTTCGCGATCTTAATAACGCATGTCCCAAAGACAACTTTCCAACGCCTTTCATCGATCAAATTATCGATGACTGTGCCGGCCACGAGGCTCTTTCTTTCATGGACGGATTCTCTGGCTATAACCAGATTCAGA
>JZKD02S0296460.1:293683-304516 GCA_000966675.3 Picea glauca | reverse complement strand
TTCAAAAGGCCATAACTTTTGATCCAACAGTCGAAATGAGGCAATTTATATCGTCAAAAATCTCTCGAGGAGACGAAGATAATGGGATTATTAAAAATGGAAAATTATGAAAACCAAAAATCACTCAAAACAGGAAACCAAAAGAAAACCTATGCAATATTCCAAAATTTTTACATGAGGAACCTTTATTTTCAAAAAACTTTAAGAGGAGGATGCTAAGGCCTCTACAAAATAATATGATCTAAAATGAGGCAATTTATATCGTCAGAAAGCTCTCGAGGAGACGAAGATAATGGGATTATTAAAAATGGAAAATTATGAAAACCAAAAATCACTCAAAACAAGAAACCAAAAGAAAACCTATGCAATATTCCAAAAATTTTACATGAGGACCCTTTATTTTCAAAAAACATTAAGAGGAGGATGTTAAGGCCTCTACAAAATAATATGATCTAAAATAAAATCAAACCAAAACCTTACGCAAAAAAAATCAAAAAGCCTATTGTAAAAAAATTTAAAAAAAAATATTTTAGAATTTATTTTATGTTCCAATAGATTGCATCACCTCCAAGACTAAAATTTACTCTGAATAGTGTCCTACGATGGACGGATAGGATCAGTTATCTTGCCAGATTGATGGTCAAGATTTAAGCATGCTCCTATGCCACCAAGGTTCCATATATGACCATCGTGCCCAATTGATGGCGACGATCCTTTGAAGCAAAACAAGAGTTTTCCTCTGGCGTATCAATCTGGTTCAGGACTTAGTCAAATTCATAAAGGTTTCTCTAAGTATTTCCCAAGAATTAATGATTTTTCCAGAGCTATTTCCTTGGCCCAAGTGCTCCATTGCCTATGTAGGATTCCTTTGTTACATATTATCCCAAAATATGTATTTACTTAAGGGATCCTATCACTGTGTTAGCCAAGTGCATACATTTGCATAAATAGAGAAGGTCACCAAAGCATGTACAATAAGCAAGGTCATGGGTTCATCCCTCGACTTACACATAATAGGGATTTGAGTTATTTACATACTAAATGAATATTGTAAACTAGTACCCTTCCAAATTCACCCATTTTATAATATTATTACAGGAAAATAGTCACAAATGTTTTACTAAGACATAGACTATATGTATTCAAGGACACCCAACTCTCCAAGTAGAGATATTTCATTCAAATATGAGACTATCTCTAGAAATACAAAAATAAATTCACAATCAGGTATTCGTGTCCAAAAATCACCATGTAAAGCATTAAACTATACACATACCCAATTCAATGCACAAAGATAACTAAATTACTTATCTATAATTTGGGAGATATTGGAAACTATTGAAGGGTGTGCCACTCTGCACCCAACCATAGGAAAAGTTGCACAATTCACCGCTACATCCAGAAATCCCCGAGCCAGGATACGATGCCACGAGAGGATAAATAGTTTTTCAGCAATTTTTTAGGAAGTATCTATCACTTATGCACTTATGTTTTCCTTGAACTAGATAGTTCTCCTTCTCTCCGCTCCAGTGTTCAGTATTTTATCTTCTCGCTTGTCTATCTGTCTCCGCTTTCCCCCCTTCTTGTTGTCCTCTATCCCTCATTTTCATGTGTCTTTTCCTAGACCTCAGGGTAGCATTAGAAACTTCTCAATGGGGCTATTACCATCCCCCTCATTTATTTCCAAGGGGACTCCCCAACCACCAGCTTGAATGGCAATAAATATTATGGGTAGAGGATGGTTTAGGGATTGCGCTCCTTTTAATTTTTGGTAATTTATTGTCTTGGCAGGGTCATTTCAACTAGTGAGGGCCTCCCTCTTTCACCATTTCCTCTCATAAAATTGTAACCCATGAAGGAAACCCATTCAACAGTTTCTCAACATTTACATTTTGCATTAATAACTGAATATGAACATTACAAAATTAATCAAAGGTCCTTTGTGATGTAGGAGCATATCTCCACGCCAACCATGCATCAGCTAGCTAGCCCACATCAGCACACGCATTCAATGAGGAGAAGAGGCACCAACCCTCTTACATTTTAAAATTTGAATATAAATGTAATTAAATGCATGTAAGGCCGTTGATCCATGAATCTGCGCCTTTGTGCAGGCATAGCTATAGGTATATTTAATGGTTGTAAGGCTGTGATCTAGCTTTGATTCGGACTAGACAACCATTTATTGGCAATTCAATGTAGATTGAATAGGTAGGTGAGGATGGAGGGAAGAGATCGAAGATCCCCCTCATGTAAAAGACCTTTTTTCAATCTCATTTTTGAAAAGGTGGATAGATAGAGAAGGAGCAGAGACACTGTCAAAGTCTGAGCTCAGGAACACCTTGTAAAGAGAGGCATTTTTATTAATACAAACCAAAGCAGTTTTTCCTGCATATTGTCTGCGTTGCGTGAATGCTTTCATGTGTTCTTTGTATGTTGTGAATGTATGATGTAGATGTGCATTTGTAGGGATAGATAGGTTATGTTATCTGTGGGTTCTTTGATTTCAGGTTTGGGGATCTTTGAGGCTTCATGCCAAGAGGGCGTGACAGAACACTGTGGGTTCTGAGAGCCAGTGCACAGAGTGCATTTCCAATTCTGCGGGATTTGGACAAAGACGTGCTAGGAGGGCATACAATCTGGATTCATTGGCTCAAGGAGAATACCTCAAGGTTGTTGAACACCTTGAAGGAAGGACTGTGTAGAGGAAGACACAGTAAGAAGACAGAATCTCTAAGGAGTTCTGTAGAGATCTGCCAGGAGGGCATTGAGCATAGGCACAGAGTGCTGAGCAGGAACTCTGTTGTGAGTGCAAAGAGAAACAGAATCACTGAGGATTCTAGACACACTGCCTGGAGGGCATTGAGTAGGTGCCAGAGCACAAGAGGAAATAACTCTTTGAGTTCTGGAATTGAAGAAGAGTCCAAGGAAGGATCTTCACAGGGTTGTTGAATACCCTGTAGTCTCAACAAGAACTTTGCTTGAGAAAAGGAGTGATAGGAGGGCATCAGATTCTCCATCTGAAGGAGAAGGAAGGAAAAGGGTGAAGTCCCCTTAGAGATCTTAGTAGCAGAGAAGATCAGAAGAGATAGCACCGAGTTAGCGTGCAGAGATTATGCAAGGTGTGCAGGAGTTGCAGAAACCTTTTAAGGTTTCAAAGAAGTCCAAGGCCAGGAGGGAGAGTGCTTTTATGAATAGAGGCCACAAGAGGTTGTAGAGGCCAAAAGAGAGAACTCTTTGGAGCGTTTAGAGTCCTGAAAGCTCAGGAGGGACAGATTTTTCGAGTGTGCAAGTGAGACCAAGGTTCGTAGAGCTCGCAGAAAAGAAACAAAGGTTGAGGCCTTTAGCATTTGGGAATATTCCAAGTTCAGGAAGAAAGCACATGCTCAAGAGGAGAGCACAGTTGATGTCAGATCAGGTCGAAGGGAAGATCTGGACCGTTGAAGTTTCCACGTCCAGGGAGCAGCGGGAGAGCACACAAAGCAGGAGAGATCGTGAGCCATCAGATCTCACACAGATCGTCAAAAGACATTAATCTGAAAGTGGATCATAGCCATTGATCTCAGCCAAGGTTGAAAAGGGTCGTATCATCACTTTAGCATTTCGGATACCAGAAGTGCAAGAGAGCAGGGGCTTCCTCCAAAATGTTGGCTTCCTCCAGAGGAGACCTTRCATCGAGAAAGTCYGAAATGMGAAAGTATGAAAGAGTTTGGAGGAAGCCGRCATTTTGTCATATCGRAGTTTGAAACTTGGGGAGTTCTGAGGATATGAGAGCCAATCATTTCAGCATCAAAAAACCCAAAATCGTGAAAGGAAGACAAAGTCGAGGAATAGGCTTTTCGGCATTTCAGATTTCAACTTTTTGGGAGTCTTGGAGACAAGAAGTCAGGCGCTTTGTGTCGGGAAACCCGAAATAAGACTGCGGTCATATGAAAAGTGGTCACATGGACAAAGACATGGCCCAGGGGGGATAGTCGTCGTCAAGTGCTATTTCATAATTTTAGCATTTCGGGGATTGGGGGATCGAGAAGGCAGAGGTTCTTGACATCAAGACCTAAGGGGGCCTGAAACCCAAAATTACATTTTGGGAAAAGGTCACGGTCGTGCTAAGGCCGTGGGCAAGTGAAAGCTCGTGCCTGTGGCATGCTTGTGCAGGTGGATTCTCACGAAGGACCTGTGGATCAAAGATTGGAGATTCCAATAGGGAATCAAAAGAGTCGATCTAGCTCGAAGGCATTAAAGAACGATCTTTAGACCAGGAGGTCATGCATAACCTGTCGAGGCAAGGGGGAAGTCTGCGCCACTTTGTCTTGCAATGGTCACATAATAGGATTTTCTATAGTTTTGGTCATGATAATAGTTATATTTACATACTGGGGGAATAGGGGTGTTACAGATGCATTAAATAATTAATATCAGGACAATGAGGAAATGGATCAAAGAAAAAAATGTGGAGTGAATTTGGTGTGGTTATGGAGTACAATGTAGCCTCAATGGTAGACAGAGGATGTTTGGTATGTTTTAGAAGTACCCCATATCCTTAATATACCATTGAGGGTATCGAGTATATTATAGAGTGGTATCAAATAAATCAACTCATATATGAAGAAATTATATTTTGTTTCAAGTGCTTGACAAAATGCCTCAAGGAGAATAATTGAGGAAATGTTCTGAATCCAGTGATTGCTGGAATGATGACTCAAATTTCTAAATTGGATTCTTGTTAAAGTATATGAAGGCACAATTTTTGTAATTCATGTTTATATAGTTCAGTTTTGTGGAGAAATTTATGGGTTCAAATTTTCCCAAATGGTGTGAAGAAATTAAAGTTTGCTTCAAGTGCTTGACAAAATTCCTTAAGGAGAATAATTAGGGAAATTCATTAAGTCCAACGATTGTTAGAATGATGGATCAAATTCCTAAATTGGATTCCTGCTAGAGTACACGAAGGCATAATTTGTGTAAACCAGGGTTATAGAGTTCATTTCTGTGGAGATATTAATGGGTTTGAATTTGTCCAGATGGTGTGAAATAGATCTTATATGTTGATGTGAAAATGTCATGTCCCCATTTTTTGGATTCCCCTATTCGGTAGTGGAAATGACCTATGTGGATTATCAGTGAAGAAAAAGGGAGTCAAAAGAGGTTATTTAGTGTCACTTAGTTATGAGATGTTATGTATTTAAAGTGACATTATAACTAATAAGTTACTTATCTATTAAAAGTGAATTTTAATCCTAAAGTGAAATAGAAAGAGGGATAAGGGTCATATTTGATTTAGTCAAAAACAGGATAAGGGTTACATTTGATTTGGTCAAAATAGGGAAATTTCTAGAAAGAATGGAGACAAGGATAAAAGGAGGGGTAGAGCCTCGCTTTGGAATTATGATTTGATCTCTCATTTTGGAAGTTCTCTTGGAGCCATTGTTTCGATAGGGTTTAGAAAAACCCTTCCAATATTGGTTTGGTTTCGGTGGTGCAATATCCACCCTAGATAGACAAGAGGGGAATCCATCTCGGATTTCCATTGGAGCCTAGAAAAGAGGGGAATCCATATACTATTTTCATTTGAGCTTCTATTTTGGGGTTTGATTTCAGTAGGAAGAATATCGTCTTGCACAGGAGATCGGCAGAATATTTCGGGGAGGCCATACTCAGACTTTACAGGTACAAGGAAGGGATTCTCAGAAATCATGGTACAAGAACACCCCACAAATTTACTATAGGGTTTCCCTTGATGCCCTCGTTGGTTTTCAACCCTTGTCCCACTAGGCCCTGCTCGTTGTCTAGTCTTGTCCCATGAGGCTCTCTGCGATCTGAAGTTGTAGATTTGTTTCGAGTACGACAGGTTAGATTGTTGCAGCAGGTGTTGTTGGAGTGTCTCTGCATCATCTTCAGCAGTGGCTTACATAGTTTTGCATCATTCTAGGAGGACGATTGGATATTTTCAGTTATCCTTTTGTATATTGGAGAATCCATATACTAGGAGGGATCAGGGCACTACATCAAGTTTTATTTTTCAATTTATTGTTTGTTGATTTGTCACAACTACTACAACAGCCCTAGAAATTGTATTGTGTGATAAAGACTCCATTATTAATAAAGTCCCATAGTATCTCTTCTAATTTCTAGTGTATGCAACATGTTTGTCAAAATACCTATCTATGGGTTATATGTAACATGCTTGTGGAAATTCCTCAATCGGTTTGATAACATATAAAGAGTATAACCATAACTATATTTGACAAGAAAATATAGCATATTCCATTTGGGGACATTACAGTGGTATCAGATTTGATGATCTTGCCAACCAATAATTGCATGGTTTACAGAAGAAATAGAGGTAAAAATCATCATGGACAAAGTGATGATAGAACTTATGTAGAATCAAGGCCCAAGGCTTATATACAGAGGAAGTTGTTGAGTGAATTCCTTGTGGATCAACCAAAAAAGAAGTATATGCACCAATTGATTAGGGGATTGAGTATAGGACAGATGTCGATACATCACTTTGGGATTTAGGACCAATTGATATTAGTAGAGTGATTGATACAGTGGCACACAGGGTGGTACATTATGATACAATGGTGTGTAGTGGTATGCAAAAGTATATAGCGGTGTACGATGGTATACAGTGGATTTTTGGATGTTTCCCCCAGGGAGACCTACAGATAGGGACGTCATGCTAGAAATACTGAGAGGGGGGTGAATCAATATTAACTTTTTAAACCATTAATAATTACTTTGTTATTTTAATTATCACAATAGATCGGCAATGGACTTGTATTTAAAACATCAATTATATAAATCAAGAATTATAAAGTTTATAGATAATAATATTTGATTGTCAAGGACACAAATCTTGTTTAGAGAACCAACTCTTGGAGACACAAATCCCCTTCTTCAAGGAACCAACCCTAGGAAGCACCAAATCCCTTGTTTTAGGGTACCAACCCTAGGAGGCACCAACTCCCTTATTTTTAGGGCACCAACCTTAGGAATCACCAACTCCCTTGATTTCACACTTTAATTAGTAAAGGATATGAATCCTTCCTTGGTCCTCCCTTCCACCCTCATTGCATAAGTATCTTCAACCTTCCTTCTTGGACTATCCTTCTCTTTTTGATCTTCTGATATGGACTGCAAAGACACTTATTATTCATGTTTCTTTCTTTATTATATAGTCTCTCAACTGGTGTGAGATTTGAAGTATTGTGTCTCTTTATTTGAACCATTGCACATATTCATTTAAATTAACAATAATCACTTCTATTATTATTATTATTATTATTAGTTTAATGAATTCAAATCCCTTCCAAATTGTTCATCATTTTAATCCTTCACTGTTTATTTTCTTATTCTGGATTTGAATATCTGTAGATACGCGCTAACTCCAAACCATTATTTTCTTTGTGATCGTGGGCTCAAACCACGAGCTTACCTACTAAGTATTTTCCTTAGCAATGTTGTTTCACCTTTGTTACCTTGAGCAATCACATGACCAACAACATAACCATGTCATCCAGGCTTTGTCCCTTCGGAATTTTTTCTCTTTTACCAAAATCTTGTTATTGCCGAAGAGATATATTCCAGAGTGTTACCTTCTAGAGTCATTACATATCATGTTGGCTAATCCAATGGCTAGCATTACTCCCAAAGTTTTGAAATCGACGGTCTCATCTAATCCTTCTGCAATTTGCACTATGATGAGATCTTATCCATTGATCTCTTTCTCTTTTATCTTGATATGATGGTGTGGAGTTAATCTCTTATTGAATGGATGATTCTTTCTTATCTTGAGGCTAAATCAAAATCAAAGATCACAAATTAATCAGGAGTTGATATGAATGGTTCTCGTTCACTCTAGGACTTCGACGATTCGTGACTTCGAGACTTCGGGTTACGATAACTATAGAGTAGGAAAATTTCTTTGGAGGTTTACCTACCTAATAAGTCATAAAGTTGCGGTGACCAATTGTTGTCAGTTAACTCTTCATGTTTACTCTATTCTTCCACTATGTTTGATCAACGATTGAGAATACTCCCGAAGTAGATCAACGTTTAGCATTACTTCGTGATTTCGGCCTTCGGTGATTAGCTGATAAAAGAAGCTTAGATATCCCCGAAGTTATTAATATTAGAGTGACGTGGATTTTTGACATCAATGTTGATATGGCATTGGTTGAGTGGATGCCATGTGTCACCTAGATTCATGACTTTCATATACCAAATGTGCCAACTAGACCTTGACACTTGTCATCTGTTGATTGGGCCAGATGTCATATTTGTCTTACTATGTGTCTCATCCTAGATCAAAAGGAATATTCTTAGATTATTTTCCTTCAGAGGGATGCCACTTCCATATTCTTCAACTCTCTGAATGGATGGTATCAAATGGAATATTTTTTTTTGATACTCTAATTTCGGAGTGTTATAACAACTCTTCTCCACTGGAATCTGAACAATTTCCTTCGAACATCAATTAATAGTCACCACATGTTACGGCATTTATAGACATCGAATAAAGGGTATCTATGAGGAACATTATTTCGGATTGTTAAAACAAATCTTATCCACTGGACTCTGAATACCTTCCTTCAAACATAAATCAATAGTCTTCATGTGTTACCTCCAAATTCATCAATTAGGATCACCCCAAGTTAATCTCCACCATTGTTATAGTCCTTCTTCAAACCTACTTTGTCTTTATCTAATACACTCTTTCTCGATCTAAATAACCCACAAACCATTGATTTACCTTGCTATCGATCGGTCATTATTTTCTTCAGGACTTTGTGCCTTTGGCCCCGCTTATCCTATCCTTCCACTTTGTCATCAATGGTTGGCGGGATTTTCCATCTCTTCCTCTGATCCGACGATCGATGTGAGTTCATTACTTTGAATATTTGGCCTTAGGGTATTCCTACATGATTCAGAATACATTTTTTCGGAGTGGTCAATGTCAGAGTTCATTGCTTGATCCAATGGTTGAGAGCTCACCCATAGAGATCTTAGATCGACAGTCTGCATGAGTTCGTTTACTCTAGGAGTCTGGGATATTGTGGCTTACCATGTCCTTCCACTAAAATCAATCAAATGGTTGATAATTCACCCGAAGTCCCTCCTTCATCTAACGGTTGGTGGGATTTCGTGACTTCGTGATCTTGCCTTGTCTCCAATGTTCATCAAAGTGGCAAAGTTATTTTATCCACTACTTGATCCAATGGTTCATATTGATACTACTTCAAATCTAATAGTTGAGATTTAATCCTTCCCAACCTCTGACTTCACATCGATCTAATGATCCTAGATTGTCTCGAACTGAGAATGAACGGCGCCTGTAACTCAATCCTTTACAAGGGATTCTTCCATGTAGGCTATGGCTTCTGCAAGATTTGACAGTCCAGGATTGTCTCGAGAACTAAATCAATGGACAAGATTCTTCCTTGATTCTTTTGGTGTTTACTATGGGGATTTCAATCTCAATAGCACTTATGTAATGCACTCTCCCTTCTGAGCTTTCCGTCATCCTTTCCATGCTTTGATTCTGTGTGTGTATTCTTTGTATAATCTCCCCACTGTCTCTCTTGAGATTTAGGAACATAGGATCATTTGTTGATACTATCATGATCAATAGTGATCATGAATTGCTTATTTCCCAAGGTGATATTCATTTTTCTCTAATTACTGTACATGTTTCACTCATGTTTCCATCAATGAAAACACACAATCAATAATGTGAACAATATCCCTCTTTGGTATTGAGGGAAACATATCTGTAAAACAAATGATTTTGTACCTTTTCTCCCCATATCATTGATCTCATTTTTAAATTTGGGATTAAATTTATTTTACTTATTTTTCTCCCCCTTTGAAATCAATGAAAAAAATGGATGTTTCCTTGCTCCCTTTAGGGTGACACTCCCCCTGAGGTGATTCTCCTCCCTATCTATGAATCTCTCCCCCTTTGGAAAAGGGATATTACTCTGAGGCAATGTTGGTGGCGTGGCTTCCAACCATCTCTCCGCCTAAAATCATGTTGTTGCAACCAATCATGGGAATAACAATAACTCCCATGTGGGTATGTCTCCCTCTATCTTCTTTCCAAGATGAAACATATGCTACCACTGCAATCTGCTTCCGCTTCAAATATTGTTGCTCAACTGGAACATAGATCAATTGCTCAAGAATGATCTACTCTTTCTATAATGATCCTTGGATATTTCCATGCATCGACCATATAAACTCATGTCACACCATACATCAAGTGTATTTCAATCATACATACTATCTCATGCATAAACCATGAAGAAAAAGATATGTCAAGAATATGTGCCGAAAGTGAACCAAGCATATATCAGGATCATCAACAAGTGCCTCAAACAAGTGTCATATCATGCATGATATGCCTCTATTATAATAGATATAAATGAGGCTCACATATGTACCAGCCATGTACCATGACAGATATGCTTCAAAAACCATTCCACTGAGAGAAAACATAACCAACAATATTCCTTGGCAGATGAAGATCTACAACACACCATGTCAGATCCTGCAAAATAGAGTTATACCATCAAACAATGTTACTTTCAATGATTCTAGTTATCTATTCATTCATTTGTACCCAAATATCCTCTTCATTCTTTTGTGCTTCAATATTCATAGGGGTATCAACACGAACAATCTAAAGTCTTTCCTAACTCCTTATTCCTTTCTATTGTTTATATATATATATATATATATATATATATATATATATATATATATATATATATATATATATATATATATATATATATATATATATATATATATATATATATATATATA
>JZKD02S0296460.1:271144-293633 GCA_000966675.3 Picea glauca | reverse complement strand
ATATATATATATATATATATATATATATATATATATATATATATATATATATATATATATATATATATATATATATATATATATATATATATATATATATATTGATATTGATATTGTCGAGGAGGAGCTTTACTAGATCATCAAAATAGTGTTTGAAATTTTCCAAGATCATCATCATTCAATTCTTCTGGTTGATCTCCTATTGGAATTTAATCATCATCATCATCATTGTTTTTTGCAACAAAATATTCTTTATCATTTTCTTGAGAATTTTGTTTTTTGCATTTTACATTTGTTGGGTAATGATTAATTTATTTGCAGGATACTATCAATTTCTGCAATTGTGTTACATTTTTCTTTAGGAGTTTTCTTTTCTTGAGCTTGATCCACTTTATATGCATAAATTTGATTTTCATATACCTTATGAGACACTTCACCCATCATTCTCTTATTGTCAATTTTATCAATTTCAGGTAAAATATCTTCATCATTTTTCTTCCTTTCTACTTGAGCTTTTCTTCTCCATATCTTCTTATAATTTTCCTTAATGTTGGAGATACTTGCCTTCATGGAATATTTTCGCAATCTACATTCACTAGCCTTATCACCATAATTGTTTCATTTTTGGAATTCAATATTAAACTCTTGTAAGGGATAGAATGAGTTATAATTTCTTCTTTATGCATTATTCTTATTGCTTTCATCTCTTTGAACATTTCTTGGATTGTACTTTCTATAAGATTTACAATGCACTTTTTTAAGTCCAAAATTATTGCATTGATAGCAATATCCAAGTAAAATGTATTGATTTTTGTTAGAGGGATTCTTTCTGATGATTCTATTCCTTTTGTCATCTTTTTCTTCAGTAGGGAGTGCAGATTTTTGTTTATTTGGGAAACTCTTCAATGGTATTGTCCTTGCCTTATTTTCTTCTCTTCTTATGGAGTTCCTAAGAGCATATGCATAGTTGATTGGTTGTATGTCATTAATTTGTTCTGTGTAGGGGTCATATCCTAGTCCTGTCTTATCATTTTATGATCTCCGACTTCTAAGAATGTTGTTCAGGATTTTTGAGTTGTTTTCAAACTTAGACTGAATGTCTTATTTTTCTAGTTTCCCTTATAGTTGAATTATTTCATCTTCCAATATCTTACATGTTTGTTGTTTTTCATTGAGTTCCTTATTCAAGATTTATTCTTTTCTTTTGGTTTCTTGGAGTTGGGTTTTTAACTCAATAATCAATTGTTTTGAATCACTAATGGTTTTGGAAACCTCCTTTTTCTCTTGATTTTATAACTTCTTCAAATTTTAGAAGTTGTTCCCTTAGTAACTTGTTTGGATTTTTAGATTTTCTTAGTTCTTCAATTGAATGGATAAATTATTCCTCAAGGTTCACTTCTTCTTCATCTTCTAAATGATTATCATCTTGAGTTTTCATTCTCATAAACAGAAGCTCTAGCTCCTCTTCTTCACTTTCTTCAGATGAGCTATTGTCTTCTTGGGTAAAGAAATTTTTCTTCTTCTTGTAGAACATCCTTTTGTCTTTGGTTTTTCTCTTCTTCTAATATTTGAAAGTTATTTCATCATAACTTTCCTCCTACTTAGGATAGGGACATTTATTGGCAAAGTGTCCAATTTTTCCACAATTGAAACATTTTAGAGGAAACTTTCCTTTGTATTTCCCAGTCCCTCTCTTGAGTTTCTTCATGAAGTTGGCAACTTCTTCATCAGATATATCCTATAACTCTTCATTGGTCATTTTCTCATGCTTCTTATTTTTTTTAGATGCCTTAAAGGTTGTTTCTCCTTTTGATGGTTTTTCCTTCCCTGTCCTCATCTCATATGCAGTAAGAATTCCATGGAGCTCATCTATAGTGAGTTGTCAAGTTCTATTCTATCTTCAACTATGGAAATCTTGGCATCATACCTCATAGGTAAGGACCTTAAGATATTTTTTACAATAGGTTTGTCTAAGAGTTCTTCTTATGATTCTCTGATTGAATTAACTACCTCATCTACTCTATGAAGGTATTCAACAATGTACTTTTCTTCTTTCATCTTCAAATTTTCAAACTGAGCTCTGTAGGTTTGTAGTTTGGATTCCTTGACTTTGCTATCTCCTTCATATATAACCTCCAGTTTGTCCCAGGACTCCTTAGATGACTTACAATGCATTACTTTCACAAATATAGGATTGTTAATCCTCCTAGAATGGCATTGACTTCTCTTGAGTTGTCATTGAAAATCTTCTTTCCTAAAATATATGTGGGTTGAGTAGTTGGTGCAGTGTAACCATCTTCTATAGATTTTCAAACATCAAAACCAAGAGCCAACATGTATATTTTCATTGTTTTTCTCCAAAGAGCATAATCACCTCCTTTAAACAATGATGCTTTGTTGGAAGACATTCCCTCTTACTGATCCATTTCTTTTAGGATCTACCTTCCAGTGATTAGATTGTGCTGAAGGAACTCACTCAGATACCAATTGTTTGAAATACTGAGGGCGGGGGGGTGAATCAATATTACCTTTTAAAACCATTAATAATTACTTTTTTATTTTAATTATTGTAATATATCATCAATGGACTTGTATTTAAAACATCAATTATATAAATCAAGAATAACAAAGTTTATAAAGAATAATATGTGATTGTGAAGGACACCAATCATCTTTATAGTGCCAACTCTTGGATACACAAATCCCCTTCTTCGGGTAACCAACCCTAGGAATCACCAACTCCCTTGTTTTAGGGCACCAAACCTAGGAAGCACCAACTCCCTTATTTTTAGGGAACCAACCCTAAGAAGCACCAACTACCTTGATTTAAAACTTTACTTAGTAAAGGATATGAATCATTCCTTGATCCTCCCTTACACCCTCACTACATAAGTATCTTCATCTTTCCTTCTTGGACTCTGCTTCTGATCTGGACTGCAGAGACACTTCTTCTTCACGTTTCTTTCTTTCTTATATAGTCTCCCAACTGGTGTGATATTTGAAGTATTGTGTCTCTTTGTTTGAACCATTGCACCTATTCAATTAAATTAAAAAATAATAACTTGTATTTTTTATTATTAATATTTTAACGAACTCAAATCCCTTCCAAATTGTGCATCATTTAAATCCTTCACTGATTATTTTCTTATTATGGATTTGAATATCTACAGACAGGCGCTTCCTTCAAACCATTTTTTTCTTTGTGACCATGGGATCAAACCATGGGCTTACCTGCTAAGTAATGTATTTAGCGCTGGTGTTGTGCCTTTATTACCTTGAGCACTCACATGACCAATGATATAACCTTGTCATCCGAACTTCGGCCCTTCTGAACTTTTTCTCTTTTACCAAAATCCTTTTATCGTAGAAGAAATATTTTCTAGAGTGTTACCTTTTGGAGTGATTACATATCAAGTTGTCTAATCCAATGGCTAGAATTACTCCTGAAGTTATCATATCAACAGTCTGGTCTAATCCTTGCACAATTTTCACTATGATGGTGTGGAGTTAATCTCTTGTTGAATGCACAATTCTTGCTTATCTGGAGGCTAAAACAAATTGACAATCACAAGTTAATCAAGATTTGATATGAGCAATTCTCGTTCACTCTGGGACTTTGTCGATTTGTGACTCTGGGACTCTGAGTTACTAAAATTCTGGAGCATGACAATTCCTTCATAGGTTTACCTACCAAATAAGTCATAAAGCTACAGTGATCACTTGTTGTCAGTTAACTCTTCATGTTTACTCTACTCTTCCACTATGCTTGATCAACGGTTGAGAATTATCCCAAAGTAGATCAATGTTTAACGTTACTTCGTGATTACGTCCTTCGTCGATTAGCTAATAAAATAAGCTTAGATATCCCTAAAGTTAGTAATCCTAGAGTGACGTGGCTTGCTGACATCAGTGTTGATGTGGCATTGTCTTAGTGGTTTCCATGTGTCACCTTGATTTGTGACTTTCATATACGAAATGTGCCAAATAGACCTTGACAATTTTCATTTGCTGATTGGGCCATGTGTCATATTTGTCTTACTACATGTCTCGTCCTAGCTCAAAAGGAATATTCTTCAATTCTTTGTCTTTGGAGGGATGCCACTTCCACATTCTTTAGATCTCTGAATGGATGGTATCGAATGGAATATTATTTTTCGATACTCTGATTTCAGAGTGTTATAACAAATCTTCTCCACTAGACTATGAACACTTTCATCAAAACATCAATTAATAGTCGACACGTTTTACGAAATTTTTGGACATTGAATAAAGGGTATCAATGAGGAATATTATGTTTCAATACTCTTATTTTGGAGTGTTAAAGCAACTCTTCTCCACTGGACTTGGAATACCTTCCTCTGAACATAAATCAATAGTCATCATGTGTTACTTCCAAATTCATCAATCAGGATCACCCTGAGTTAATCTCCACCATTGTTCTAGTCCTTATTCATACCTAGGAGGTATTTATCTAATGTTCTCTTTCTCTATCCAAATAACCCACAAACAATTGATTTACCTTTCTATCGATCTGTCATTATTTTCTTTGGGACTTTGTGCCTTTGGCCTCCCTTATCCTATCCTTCCACTTCATATTGACGGTTGGCATGATTTTTTAGCTCTTCCTCTCATCCGACGATCGATGGGAGTTCATTACTTCTAAGCTTTGACCTTCAGGTATTCCTACATGATTCAGACTTCTTTTCGTCAGAGTTGACTGCTTGATGCAACGGTTGAGAGCTCGCCCATAGGGATATTAGATCGACGGTCTGCATGAGTTTATTTACTCTGAGACTATGAGATATTATGGCTTACCCTATCCTTCCACTAAACTCAATTGGATGGTTGAGAATTCATCCGAAGTCCCTCCTTGATCTAATGGCTGGAGGGATTTTGTGACTTCATGATCTTGTCTTGTCTCCAATGTTCCCCAAAGTGGAGAAGTGGGCAGGTGCAAGGAGTGCACAAAATAACTCTATTTCGAATTCACAGAGAAGAGAGGTGTCAAGAAGAAGACACTCACGGATTTTTTGAACACTCTGTCTAATATCTCTACAAGTGTGCATAGAGCAGATGTAGGAAATGCATCAGAGAACTTGAAGGAGAACCAGGTTCAGGAGGAAGACCTGTGCAAGGAGTTCACTAGGTCAACACTTAGACAAGTGTTACAAGAATCCCTTTGAGAGACTTCGTCAAGTGCAAGGAGTGCGCCAAATGTAAAGTAGTTTCACTTTACAAGCTCAGGAGTTCGAGCACAGAGTGTGTCAGGAGGCCATAAGAGAAATCTCTAAGGAAGAGGAAGGGTCAAGATCCTTTGGAGTTCTGATCCAGTTTGAAAGCTAAGAAGAGATAGTGAAATGAGTGCGTAAGAGTCTGACTTATTCCAAGTCCTGAATATTAGGAGGAGGAACATTAGTATCCATTAGATCAGCTGAAAGGAGGAGATATGGACCATTGGAATTCACGTCCAGACAGCCAGAAGAGTGCGCAGGGGGAGAACAGATCTCAGTTGTTAGATCTGAGCACATGGATCAACAAGCATCGGATCAAGAGGTAAGTGCACAAGACTTAAACTCTTTTAAGTGCATAGGAGAGCGGACTTGAAAAGTCTCGAAGACAGTGGGATTGTCCATCATCAAGGTTGACAGGTGGCAGTAGATTGAAGGGTCCGGGAGGTAAAGCTCTAGAATATCTGCATGGAGTAGAAGTTGAAACTCCTGAACTCCGAAGACCGGAGTTGATCCTAGCCATTGGTGTTGGGAATGATACATGGCATAGATCCACAGACTTCAGAGGAATAACCCTTCAGAGAAAAGGTAAGGAGGAGAACACTCGAAGAACTGTGAGTCGAAGCAATCTCGGTCGTTCATTCAGATAGGACACATGGTGTTAGATCAACTCTTTGTTGATTCGCTAATCGAGAAAGCCAGAGGTAGAAGAAGTGAAGACTCACGAAGTCTGAATTCATGAGGTCATCAGGGTCGTCTGTTAGAGGGGATACTTGAAAGGATATCTACTAGTCCGAAGACTCAACACTCTCAAGGTTCTATAAAAAAGTGTTTCGGAAATTTCTGAAACACTGGAGCAGAAATAGTTTAGCGCTATTGATCTAAAGAAGTAACAAGGACCGTTGATCCTCATGTTGGTTATATTCGTGATTTGGGGTTCAGAGAAGTCATCGGTGGTTTCATTTGAAACAATCGAAGCCCGGAGTCCGAAGAGCCTAGGAGATTAGGCCCTTGGTCATAGCCCAAGGTCACATAAAAGGAGAGTGTGGATTGTGGATCTGTTCCTAGAGAATTCATCGATTCAAGGATCAGGAAAAAGGGAGCAAGCGGCTCACAAAAGCTTCGAAGAATGGAGTCACGAAGGGAGTTGGCCCATGGTCATAATCCATGGTCATATGAAAGGAAGGGACTTATCCAGAAGAGCTAGCACCCATTGGTGTTGAGATTTGAACAACGTTGAGGAGAGGGACCGCGAGTGCCATATGACCTACACCAAGGGTAAAAAGGGCCTGTGTAAATGGATTTGGGGTCTAGCAGAGGCCTGAAGAGTCGATATGACTTAGCGTGTGCAAAGATCCTAGACTGGGAGGTCGAGAAACCCTTTGGAAGAAAGGGGGTTTGTGTCAGAGTGGTATCAGAGAACAATTTTCATTTGTATATTTCAGGCGAAGGAGAAGCTGAAGATGCTCTCAGTTGCAGAGTAAACAGCAGGCTTGCCAAGAGCGAAGGTAGAAGTTGAAAATGGTTATTGAAGGCCATGGACGTGGTCAGGGAGACGGCCACCAATAGAGGAACAAAGTTGAGATAGACAAATATCTCAGGGAGATCAGAGAAAAATGGAGAAGATGACAATGAAGATGCAGCAGAAATCAAAGGTACATTGGAGGTATGAATGGCTTGTTCAAAAGTTTTTGGCCAGAAGGCAACAACAAGAGTTGAGAAGGTGGTTGAGGGAAGTTGAAAACCTCAGTGACACAGAAGAGGATGAGGTTTTCATTTGTGAACCAGAAGAAGGATAAAACCTCAACGATGAGGAGAAGAGATCAAGCAGAGATCTCATAGATTTCCAGGTGGGAAATGAGATGAGATCATTCAATCTCATAGACTTCTAGGAGGGTATAAGAGAAATCCCATATTTTCAGGTGGGCAAGGGTGAAGAGAGGAGACTATCTAAAAGTATCATGAACCCAGCTGAGAGTCCATATCAACAAGGAGAGTTGATGGAGGAGAATCAGAAATGTGTTATGATCATTGGGGGAATTGAGGTATTCCTGCCACATAGCCTAGTTGAGGCCAGAGCATGTGTTGCAGATACAACAGTAGAAGAAAGATAGCCAACAGTGACTATCATAGAGGGGGACAAGGAGTCGATACTGATGTATTCCCCCATAGAAGAAGAAGAGAATGTAGTTAAGATTCTCACTCCATGGGAGATGGAGTTGAATATGTTAGAGGATTGGTTGGACAATCCAGAACCAGAAGATGGTTTCCATGAGATAGCCATGCCAGGGGAGACATGTTAGCATAAGGAGCAGCTAGAGGAAGCTGGAGCTGAACCAGCACAAGGAGAACTGGCAAAAAAAAATCTGTCAGAGGAAGAAGCTGAGCAGCAGCTCAGTGATGAGACTGCAGAAATGGAGCCTATAGTAGGATGGCAGGCTAATGCCACAAGAGATGAAGGAATCAAGGGAGATCAGGTGGATCTACCCATTGATAAGGAGGAAGTGTAGCAAAGTAGGCTACAAAAAAATATCCAGCCAGCAAAGGAACTCTATGAGGTGATTGAGGAGATAAGGAGGTTGATGTTGAGGTCAGTAGAGGAGGCTGACAACGGGGAGAAGTTGAGCAGAAGGAATCATGCCATAGAAGGAGGGAAGCAGCAGCAACAATAAAGCAGAGGAGTAGGAGGATAGCTCCAAAGGAGAGTTTAGGATCCAGGGGGATTTTAACACTCGGACAAAGGAGCTCATAATTTTTCTATCAGTGGAGTATGATGCAAGAGAATCACTCCACCTCACTAATACATCATCATTCCAGCACAATCAAGTGCATTCAAGGAGGGGAGAGGTGCCAACCCTCTCGTTTTGCCCTTGTTTTCAAATTTCAAATGTAAAAATTAAATGCAATTAAATTATGCAAGGATTGGTAGAGCCAAGTCGATGCCTTTGTGTAGGTAGGACATAAGGTTTCCTTTAATGGCTGGTAGGCTGATGAGATCTATGTCTGATTCAAACTAGATGGCCATTGAATGTAATTCAATGTAATTAATGAGAGTTAGGTAGCTTCGAGGGAAAGTCTTGAAGAGCCCCTTTTTTTTAAAAGATATTTGTATGAGATTTCATAAGGAAGTTAAGAGAGTAAGGAGAGGAGAGGGGAGAGCTAATACTTAGTTGCAGTCCAAAAGCTTGTACACATTGTAAATTTCAAACATTCAGATTAACATAAACAGAAGCAGTTTTTCATGCATGTGATTCTATGTATTGTGTATGCTTTATGAATGTCAACTGCGTATGTTTCTTTTATGTGTGAATGTTGTAGATGTATGTGATAGATTCCATCTATAGGGATAGATAGAATTTCCATATCTTTGAGTTTGCTGGAATTGTTTCTGGGTTTTTTAGGTTGTGCAAGGAGTGCACAACAGAGTATTGAAACTCTGTAGCCAAGGTAAGGAGTGTGCATCTTAAATCTTCTGGGTTTGAAAATAACGTGCCATGAGGTCACACTAGAGTAATTCAAAGAATCAAGGAGATCCTCATAGTTATTGAATACTCTCGAGGAAATACTATGCAGAGAAGGCACAAAGGAGAGAACATAATTGTTGAAGATTTTGTAGAGCTCTGCCAGGAGGACATTGGGAAGGTGCAAGGAGTGCAAAAAAGAACTTTGTTTTGAGTTTAGAGAGAAGAGAAGTGTCAAGGAGAAGACAATCACAAAGTTGTTGAAAACTCTGTCTAATAGCTCTGCAAGTGTGCATAGAGAGGATGCAATAAATGCATCAGAGAACCTGAAGGAGAATCAGGTTCAGGAGGAAGACATGTGCAAGGAGTGCACCAGGCCAACACTTAGACAAGTGTTGCAAGAAGTTGTTTGAGAGACTTCGTCGAGCACAAGGAGTGCACCAAACATAAAGTAGTTTCACTTTACAAGCTCAGGAGGTCAAGCGTAGAGTGTGTCAAGAGGCCATCAGAGAAATCTCTAAGGAAGAGGAAGGGTTGAGACCCTTTATAGTTCTGAGCCATCTTGAAAGCTCAGGAAAGATAGCGCAAGGAGCGCATAAGTGTCAAACTTATTCCAAGTCCCGAAGCTCAAGAGGAGGAGCAATAGTATCCACCAGATCAGCTGCAAGGAGGAGATATGGACCGTTGGAATTCACGTCCAGACACCCAGAAGAGCACGCAGGAGGAGAACATATCTCAGTTGTTAGATATGAGTGTGTACATCAAGAAACATTGGATCTAGAGGTAAGTGCACAGGACTTAAACTCTTTTAAGTGCACAAGAGAGTAGAATTGTGAAGTCATGAAGTCCTGAAGGCTGTGGGACCATCCATCGTCAAGGTTGACAGGTGGCAGCAAATCGAAGGGTCCAGAAGGTAAATCTCTGGAAGATCTGCATTGAGTAGAAGTTGAAACTCTTGAAATCCGAAGAGAGGAGTTGATCCTAGACATGGGTGTTGGGAAGGATACATGGCAGATATCCATAGACTTTGAAGAAAGAATCCTTCGGAGAAAAGGCAAGGAGGAGAACACTAGAAGAGCTGGGAGCCAAAGAAATCCTGGTCATCCATTGAGATAGAACATGTAGCGTTAGATCAGCGCTTTGTTGATTTTCTAATAGAGAAAGACAGAGGTTGCACAAGTGAATACTCAAGAAGTCTAAAGTTGCAAGGTCATCAAGGTCATCCATGAGAGGGGACACTTGGCAGGAGATCTACTAGTCTAGAGACTCAACACTCTGAAGGTTTTGTAGAGAATTGTTTCGGAAATTTTCGAAACACCAGAGCCAAAATAGTTGAGGTTCATTGATCTGAAGAAGTAGTGAGTACCATTGATCCTCACGTCGGTTATATTCATTTTTCAGGGTTTAGAGAAGTCGGTTGTGGATGTAGTTGAAACAGCTGAAGCCCGGAGTCCAAAGCACCTAGGAGATTAAGCCCTGGGTCATAGCCTAAGGTCACATAAAAGGAGAGTGTGGACCATGGATCTGGTCCTAGAGAATTTTTCAATTCGGGGATCGAGAAAAAGGAAGAAAGAATCTTACAAAATCTCTGAAGTGTGGAGTCGTGAAGGGAGATGGCCCATGGTCATAGTCTGTGGTCACATGAAAGGAAGGGGATTATCTAGAAGAGCTAGTGTCCATTGGCATTGAGATTTGAACAACGTTGAGGAGAGGGACCATGAGTGCCATACGACCTATGCCACGGGTAAAAAATGCCTATGTAAATGGACTTGGGGTCTAGAAAAGGCTCGAATATTCAACATGACTCAACATGTGGAAAGATCCTAGACCGGGAGGTCAAGCAGCCCTTTGGAGGGAAGGGGGTTTTGCATCATTTAATATTTTCCAACTTATGACTTCACCTAGATCTAACGATCTTGAATTGTCCCTAATTGATAATGAACTGCTCATGTAACTCAATCCTTTACAAGGTATTCTTATGTGTAGGCTCTGGATTCTATGCAATATGATGGTCCAGGATTGTCTCGAAAAATACATCAACGGACAGGATTATTCCTTCATTGCTTTGTAGTTTATTGTGGGGATTTCAATCTTGATAGAACTTTTGTAATGCACTCTCCCTTCTAATTTTTCCTTCATCCTTTCCATGCTCTGATTCTGTGTGTGTATTCTTTGTATAATCTCTTTTCTATCTCTCCTAAGATTTAGGAACACAGGATCATTTGTTGATCCTATCGTGATCAACAGTGATAATGAATTGATTCTACCCCAAGGTGATCTTCATTTTTATCTAATTATTGTACATGTTTGACTCATGTTTCCATCAATGACAAGACACATTAAATAATTCCAACACTTCAAACATATCATTGAGTTTGTCTCACCCCAGATTGATGAGTGGATGGACAAGCTTCATGGAGAGGAATATTCCTTGGTGATTTATCTTCGATTGGGATATCACCAGAGAAGGATACCTACAGGAGAACTCTTAGATGTTACCTTGAGTCCTTGGTCATACAATTGGGGTTGACCAACGCACCTAAAATTTTCCAATCTTACAGGTAGTGGCAGTGGAAACTAGTTTTATTTTTTGATGCCAATAGTATATTCGGCAGGACATGGTGAGTTCACATGATTCAGATGAGTGATGAATTTAGGATTATATCCATGTCATATTTCTTCATTTAGGATATGTGGTTATATCACAGGAGGAGATCGAGATGGTAGTGGATCAGTTCACAAATATTTCAGCTGACATAGTGGTGGATGGCATTATCCAATACAGAGGTCGCACACATGTAGTTCCTAAGCCCATGTTTAGGGAGACGATCATGAGGGATATGTGTGATTCACATTTGGCAAGGAATTTTGGGTACTCATATGATTATGAGGCACCGTAGGTGACAAGGATACTTTCAATATAGGTATTCATATTCCAAAGATTACTTGAGTACATTGTTAGTGATCAAGGTACCATATTTTTTGGTTCAGTTTGCAGGAGAGAAAAAAAGTTACGGTTACAGAGTTGATTCCTATTTCGTGGCTCCCATAATATGTTGGCATACCAGAGACTTGGCTCCTTTTGAATCTGATGGTTACCAGTATGACACGACAACAGATAGTAGGTATTTGGAGTAGTGGACTTCCAATTCGGTGGTGGGATTCATGGATTCATCTGGGTGATAAATTGATTCAGATGATGTTGAGAGACATAGCTATGATAGTGAGTGGTCTACTTTATTTTTGGGACGTCGGTAGAGAGGAGGTCGATATTTACTCTATATGGTAGGATGGACTTGAGGCCAGCCATCGATTTTCATAGTTATACTTCACCAAGACACGTTTTTAGGGGAGGATTCATGATATTGGTTCCAGTCCCTTCAAGGAGTCCAACTTGCRTTACAGAAGAGGAGGATGAAGACTRRGCACATTGGATCGACAGTGAYGATAAGAGTGRTGTAGMATCAGCATGCTAGAACCTTTCTGGGAATAGTTTGGGACCCTGGGATTACATGGTTTGAAAKTTCAGCTATTATTATAGATGTGAGTGYCGGTTTTGAATTTCTAGAGTTTACTTTTTGGAGGCTTAGAAGTGGATGCAATCCTTTGAGGCATTATATCTTGTGGATGTAGACTTAGAACGATGGTCARAAAACTATGATCAKARTGGCAGAGTATCAWCATGGTGTTTCCTTTCTGAGGATAGCTTAGGACCCGRGGATTTGAGTAGGAGAAAATGCGGAAATTGACATGAAGGCGAGAGCCAATTTTTTCCTTCATGATATTGGTTCCYTAGCAGAGCAGTTCCATGACAGGTTGATGCAGGAGCATTGTTGGTAAGCATGCGGAGCAGGACTAGMGCATGGGAATCTTTYCAGAATCTCAACGMTGGTAGTTACGRTAGATATTTTGGAGCACACCTTAACTCAGCGCTRGAAAAATRTTTTGAGGCACGCCTAAATGATCGTGAGCGAAGTGGGAGTTTCCACTCCTGCTCTGGACTATGACTGCACTAGAATWTCCATCGGGATAGGTTTTGATGTAGACAAGTAGGCAGGGGGAACCCTAAGATCCCTTTGAGATAAATAGAGGTTTTGTACGCCCAAATGAGGCTACCTTCAAGTTAGTAGGAGATTTCTGAGTTTTTAGTTTTAGTTTTTTATTTCAGTTG
Source organism: Picea glauca (assembly GCA_000966675.3). Lineage (NCBI taxonomy): Eukaryota > Viridiplantae > Streptophyta > Pinopsida > Pinales > Pinaceae > Picea > Picea glauca. The sequence goes on along the minus strand of JZKD02S0296460.1, from coordinate 280,773 downwards.
TAGAAATTTTCACTTTGAATATAACAAAGGAAAATTGACCCAATGCATGGTGTGGACATTGTTTGCAATTCTCTATTATTGTGTTTCCATGAATGAATGAATGAATTTCGTTATGAATAGATGGAACTGTGAATGTTAGGATAAGTTTCAATTGTTTCTATTCTGTCGAGTGCTGAAAGGTGTGCACATAGAATGCAAGGAGTGTGTTATCGGTATTTGTTTAGGTTTCGAAGATCAAAAGAGATAGAATGAAACTTTCCCTTTTCAAAGAGTGAAAAGAGATTGGTACAAGGCGTGCACAGTCATCTGCAAGAATTTAAACCTTGCGTAAAGATCTGGTGCAAGGAGTGCACAAATCCAAGATTCGAATAAGTTTCGAAGGGACTTTGCAAGAAGTTGAAGAACCAGAAAAGGAGAATTCTAGGGGGGCGAGAGGAATTTCTCTTCGAGAAATCCTTCGGATATGAGTTATTGAAATCCCTTAAACTCAAGGAGTGTGCAGGAAGTCGAAGTCTTCATGAGACCAAGCTCATAAGGGATAACGCTTTTCATAAGTGTGGACGAGATCCAAGAAATGGACTCACAGTGAGAAAAAAAGGTTGAAGCCTTTGACTCCTTTGAAAATCTTCCAAGTCTAAAGAAAGCTTAAGCTCAGGGGGGAAGATCTGGATCATCCAATCAATGTCCAAACAATGAGGAAAAAGAACAGAAGAGGAAATATTTCAGCCATTCGGTCTGAGTGCAAAAGAATCGTAGCCGCCTGATCAGGGAAAGGTGCACTAACGATAAGCTTTGAAAGTACATAGGAGGAGCGGGGTTACGAAATTCTGAAATCATCAGAGCCATCTATCTTCAAGGAGGACAAGTGGTGAGAGATCAGCATTTCACTGATTCACAGTTTGGGATAGCCAAAGGTGAAGGTAGTGAGAATTCATGAGGCCTAATTTCACGATTTGTTCGCAGTTGTTGATCGAAGGAAGATCGTGGACCATAGATCTGGCTTTGTCGAGAGTTCGCAACTCAGGAAATCGGAAGTAAGAGTTATGCGAACTCACGAAATCCGATTTCACAACTTGATTGCAGTCGTCGATCGAAGGAGAGAATGTGGACCATTGATTTTCCGAGGAAGTCCCAAGTTCCAAAATCATCAGGACCGTCCATCGAAAGGGACGTGTGGTGAACGATCAATGTTTCATTGACTTGCACATTAGAGAAGTCAAAGGGCAGAATTATAGGAATTCATGAGGCCCAAGTTCGTGACTTGATAGTGGTCGTCAAATCCAAAGGAGTGTGAGCCATTGATTTGGCGCTCTGAAATATCATCATTTTGGGGGTCAGGAGTGAGTGTGATTTGATCCGAGCTGTCGGATTGAGGGAGGATATGGGTTGTCAGATCTGAAGCATGAGGAGTTCAGACCTTGAGAGAAAGGAGGTGAATCACATCAAGATTTCCCGATACATTAAATCGCGATGCACTCAAAATATTGGCCCATGGTCATAGCGAAGGGTCACGTCGGTGAAGGAGAATAGAGGGGATAGAACATGCTAGGCCCCACGTCAAGATTTTAGGAGTCATAGAATCGGGGATGGCTCATACACAAACAACCAACATGAGAAATCGCTACGCGCCTTTGGCTAGGCAAGTGGTCACAGTTGTGGTCACATAATGGAAGGGGCTTAGCCATAGAAGAGCTAGCGCCCAATTCATGTGGAAGTTGAACAAGGCTCGGGATTGAACTGTGAGTCTCATATGACCTGCGTATCTAGATAAAGGACCTGTGTAAGTGGGTTTGGGTCTAGAAGAGACCCAAAGAGTCGATCTGACTCAGTTTCTTGATCAATCCTAGACCGGGAGGTCACACAACCCTTAGGAGAGAAGGGGCGTATGCATCACGTGGTATCAGAGAAGATTTTCATCTATATATTTTAGGTGAAGGAGAAAAAAAGAACTCAAAGTTGTACTCTATGTGTAAGAGACAGTCAACACAATGCCACCGAGGAGACAAAGGGAGCCACCTTTAGCCAATCGTGTTGTAGAAAGGGAGATGCAAGAACTTTGTGAAATATTGGAGGCGATGGAGTCAGCGCAAAGATGAGCACCTGATGTTGGAGACATCAACGATGTAGAGAGTGAAGCAGTAGAAATCGAAGAAGCTGCAGCAAAGGAGGTCACCGAAGAACGATTGTTGAGAGAAGTTTTTATATTGGGAGGCAGAGCCAAGATAGAGGTCCCAATGTATGAAGGCAATTTAAATGCTGAAGATTTGGTGGATTGGATAAGATCCATAGACAAACATTTTGACTATGAAGATGTCGATGAAGAGAGAAAGGTGAAATAGGTTATCACCAGGGGATGACAGTTAAGGAGTACACAGAGGAGTTCTATAGGCTAAACATCAGAACTGGACAAAGGGAGAGAGATGAAGAAAAAGTTGCCATATACATAAATGGCCCAAGATATGAAATCCAAGATGATCTCATCATGATGTCAGTAAGGATGGTGGAGGATGCTTATCATTTTATGTTGAAATCAGAGGAGAAGTTGGCCAGAAAATAAAGCCAGCGAGGAAGAGGAAAAATCCCAGCCCCAAACAAATGTAAGGGAGTTACCCATGACAAGACACATAATTCTAAGGATGAGGCTGAGAAACCAAACAGTCAATAAGAAAGAGGAGGGAGTTCCTGAGGAAGACAGGGTGGTGGAAGAAGTTCTTCTAGAGGAAGAGGAAGAAGAGGAGGAAGAAAAGTAAGATGTTATGCCTGTGGAAAGACAGAGAACATGTCTTGGGAATGTCCCAAGAAAAATAAATAAGGAGAAGGTGAAGCTTACATTTCAGAAGCACAAAGAAGAGATGTTGAAGTAGAAAGAGCAAGGGATGGAAGATCCCTGATGTTGAGGAAAGTTCTCTTAAAACCAGAGGCAGAATTTGAAAGGCCAGTGCAGAGAAATAGTCTCTTCAGGATATCTTGCAAGACTAAAGATAGAGTATGCAAGGTAATAATTGATAGTGGGAGCACTGACAACTTAGTATCCATAGAGATGGTGGAGAAATTGGGGCTGGAGACAACTTCACATCCAAAGCCATACAAAGTCTCATGGTTGTAGAAAGGACACCAGGTAATGGTTACTAAACAATGCTTTGTTGAATTTAAGATAGGAGGATATAGAGATGAAATTCTATGTGATGTAATTCCCATGGATGTATGCCATATTTGTTTTGGAAGACCATGGCATTTTGACAGGAATGTCATTCATGATGGGAGGATGAATAGATACACCTTGGCGAAGAATGGTAGAGCACACATGTTGTTGCCAATAGAGGAAAAGAAAGTGAAGGAGGAAGCCAGCATACGCATACTTCTCATGAGTGGGAAGGAACTCCTAAAAGAAGTCAAGGAAGAACATGAGATGCAGTTTGTTGTGGTGAGGAAACCTAGAGTTATCCTTACAAGTACTTCAATGGATGATTTTCCTGAAGAAGTTCAGGAATTGTTGGATAATTTTGCTGACATAGTGGTGGATGAGTTGCCTAACTCATTGCCACCCATCAGAATTATCAGCCACCATATTGAATTGATAATAGTATCAAGTCTTCCAAACAAAGTAGAATACATATTGACACCTTGAGAGAATGAGGAAGTGAAGAACCAAGTCCAGGAACGGTTAGACAAGGGTTTGGTCAGAGAGAGATTGAGTCCATGTGCAATACCAAATTTGTTGAGTCCAAATGAGGATGAAGGATGGAGAATGTGTACAAACTCAAGAGCCGATAACAAGATCACCATCAGGTATAGATTTCCTTTACCAAGAATGGATGACTTAATGGACTATTTAAGTGGAGCAAATTTCTTTTCTAAGATAGATTTGAAAAGTGGATATCACCATATTAGAATGAGATAAGGTGATGAGTGGAAGATAGCCTTTAAGACAAATAAAGGGTTGTATGAGTGTCTTGTTATGCCATTTGGCTTAACAAATTCCTCGAGTACTTTTATGAGGCCGGTGAATAAAATACTGAAAGATTTCATTGGAAAGTTTGTGGTTGTATATCTGGATGATATACTAATATTTAGCAGGACTAAAGAGGAGCATTTGAGGCACCTAACATTAGTGATGAGGAGACTATATCAGGAGAAGTTGTTGATAAATCTAAAGAAGTCCTCTTTTATGAAGACAGAACTCATTTACTTGGGTTTTGCGACCTCTTCAAATGAACTGAAGATGGATCCATAAAAGGTGAAAGAAATCAAAGAATGGTTTTCACCGAGGAGCATGTTTGAGGTAAGGAGCTTCTATGGACTAGCAAGTTTCTATAGGAAGTTCATCAGAGAATTCAGTGGAATTTGTGCACCAATTATGGACACAGTAAAGAAGAAGCACAAGTCTTTTAAATAGGAAGTCAAGAGGAGCTTCAATATACTGAAGAAGAAAATAACAGAACGACCAATTCTAGTCTTGTCGAATTTTGAAAAGACATTTCAGGTGAGATGTGATGCAAGTGGAGTTGCAATTGGATCAATTTTGAGCCAGGATAATAGACTTGTTGCCTATTTTAGTGAGAAGATAAATGATACCAAGAGAAAATACTCCATGTATGATAAGGAGTTTTATGCCATAATTCAAGCCTTGAAGAAGTGGAGACACTACCTTGTCCCACAAGAATTTTTCTTATATATCGATAACCAAGCTTTACAATTCATAACCAGACAAGAAAAATTGAATCAGAGGCATGCAAAGTGGGTTGAGTTTATGCAGAATTTTACTTTTTTCATAAAACATATTGTTGGGAATGCTAACAAGGTTGTTGATGCATTAAGCTGGATATGTTTGATTCTGCAAGAATTTTAGGTGAAGACCTTGGGGTTTGAACACCTTAAGGACATGTATTGTGATGATATAGATTTCAAGGAAGCATATGAAGCATGTGAAATTCCTATGCTGAGAGACAGAAGCTAGTGGACAGAGTATATGATTCAAGAGGGATTGTTGTTCAAGGGAAATCAGTTGTGCATACCAAAATGCTCAATGAGGGATAACCTTTTGAAAGAAAAGCATAGTGGATGATTGGTTGGACACTTCAGCCATGACAAAACATTTGCACAATTGAGTAGTTCATACTATTGGTTAGGTATGAGAATAGAAGTTATAAAATTCATGAACATATGTAGAATCTTCCAACATGCAAAAGTTAAAAGACAGAACATTGGATTGTATCAACCATTGCCCATACCAGAGAGGTCTTGGGATGCAATAAGCATGGATTTTGTGTTGGGAATTCCAAGAAAAAAAAGAGGATGTGATTCCATATTTGTGGTGGTGGATAGATTTCAAATATGGCACACTTTATCCCATGCTAGAAGACCAATGATACAACACGTGTTGCGAATCTGTTCTTTAAGGAAGTTGTGAGACTTCACGACCTACCCAGAAGCATTGTCTCGGACAGAGACACAAAATTTGTTGGTCACTTTTGGAGAACACTATGGAATAAGTTGGGGAAATATTTGTCCTTTAGCTCAATTTATCACCCTTAGACAGATGGATAGACTGAGGTGGTAAACAGAAGTTTGGGAAACCTATCAGTGGAATTGGATTCTCCCACAAGCAGAATTTGCATACAAAGACTCACCAAACAGGAGCACTGGAAAGAGCCCATTCCAGATATTGTATGGAATGCAACCTAGGGGAGTGTCTGAGTTGAGAGACTTGGAACAGAGTGAGATCAGGAGAATATTTTGCTGCAGAAATGTAGAATCTCCATAGCCATATTAGAGGACAGTTGCAGAGTTCTAACCAGGAGTACAAGCGCAGAGTTGATCAACATCACATAGAACTTCAATTTGAAGTGGGATATCAGGTTCTGGAACATCTCAGGAAATAAAGGTTCCCTAGGGGAACATATAACAAGTTAAAGATGAATAAGATAGGACCATGTAAGATCTTGAGGAAGTTTGATGCAAACGCATATGAGATTGAGTTGCCAGATGATGTGGGAATATCGCACATATTCAATGTTTCATACCTGTATCCTTACAGGAAATATGACACAGAGGGATCAGAGGATCAAGAGAAGTTCCAGTGGGAGAAACAAATGCCTATAGAAGAAAAACCACAAATGGAGAAGATTGTTGATCAGAGGATTGGAAGGAAGACCCGAAGGAAGACTTATTTTGAATATCTGGTCAAGTGGAAGGGACACCCAATAAAAGAATTCAGTTGGAAAAATGAAGCTGCTATCCAAAAGCTTCGAAAGTCAGTACAAGAGCTCATGGACAGGAGTCCATGAATTTTTGTCAATGAGAGTATGATGAAGGAGCATCATTGGCAAGCACATGGAGCAGGACCAGCGCATGGGAATCTTTCCAGAATCTCAATGTTGGCAGTTACGGTAGATATTTTTGAGCACACCTTAACTCAGCGACAGAAAAATATTTTGAGGCACACCTAAACAATCGCGAGCGAAGTGGGAGTTTCCACTCTTGCTCTGGACTGTGACTGCACTAGAATAGTCGTAAGGATAGGTTTTGATGTAGACAAGTATCCAAGGGGAACCCTAAGATACCTCTAAGATAAATAGAGGTTTTGTACGCCCAAATGAGGCTACCTTCAAGTTAGTAGGAGATTTCTGAGTTTTCAGTTTTAGTTTTTGATTTCAGTTGTAGCCATTTTCACTTTGAATATAATAGAGGAAAATTGACCCAATGCATGGTGTGGACATTGTTCACAATTCTCTTTTATTGTGTTTTCATGAATGAATGAATGAATTTCGTTATGAATAGATGGAACTGTTAATGTTAGGATAAGTTTCAATTATTTCTCTTTTGTCGAGTGGTGCAAGGTGTGCACACAGAATGCAAGGAGTTCATTGTCAGGATTTGTTTAGGTTCTGAAGCTTAGAAGAGATAGAACAAAAATTTCCCTTTGCAAAGAGTGCAAAGAGGTTTGTGCAAGGTGTTCACAGTCATCCGCAAGAATTCAAACCTTGCATAAAGATCTAGTGCAAGGAGTCCACAGATCTGAGATTCAACTAAGTGTCGAAGGGACTTTGAAAGAAGTCGAAGAACCATAAATGGATAATGCCAGGAGGGTGAGAGTAATTTTTCTTCGAGAAATCCTTCGGATATAAGTTATCAAAATCCCTAAAATGCAAGGAGTGCGTGAGAAGCCGAAGTCTTCATGAGACCAAGCTCAGAAGGGATAACGCTTTTCATAAGTGTGGAGGAGATCCAAAAAATGGACTCATGGTAAGAAAAAAAGGTTGAAGCCTTTGACTCCTTTGAAAATATTCTAAGTTTGAAGAAAGCGTAAGCTCAGGGGTAAATATATGGACCATCTGATCAGCATCTAGACAATGAGGAGAAACTGCAGAAGAGGAAATATCTTAGCCATTTGGTCTGAGCACAAAAGAATCATAGCCGCCCGATCAGGGAAAGGTGCACTAACAATAAGCTTTGAAAGTACACAGCAGGAGTGGGGTTATGAAATTCTGAAATCATCGAAGTCGTCTATTTTCAAGGAGGACACATGGCGAGAGATTAGTGTTTCATTGATTCACAGTTCAGGATAGCCAGAGGTGACGGTAGTGAGAACTCGCAAGCCCTGATTTCGAGATTTGATTTCCTTCGTTGATTGAAGGAATATCGTGGACCATAGATATGGTTTTTTCAAGAGTTCGCAACTTGGGAAATAGGAAGTAAGAGTTCTGGGAACTCGCGAAATCTGAGTTCACAACTTGATCACAGTCGTCAATCGAAGGAGTGAATGTGGATCATTGATTGTTCCCAAGTTTTGAAATCATCGGGACCGTCCATCAGAAGGGATGTGTGGCCAACGATCAGCGTTTCACTAACTTGCACATTAGATAAGTCAAAGGGAAGAATTCTAGGAATTCACGAGGCTCGAGTTCGTGACTTGATAGTGGTTTTCAAATCCAACGGAGCACGAGCCATTGATTTGACGCTTTGAGATATCGTCATTTCGGGGGTTGAGAGTGAACGTGATTTGATCTGAGCCGTAAGATCGAGGGAGGATCTAGGCCATCAAATCTGAAGCATCAGGAGTTTGGACCTCGGGATAATGGAGGTGAATCACATCGAGAGTTCCCGATACGTGAAATTGTGACGCACTCGGAAGATTCACCCACGGTCATAGCGAAGGGTCACATTGGTGAAGGAGAATAGAGGGGCTAGCATGCACTAGGCCCCATGTTGGTATTTCAGGAGTCATAGAATCAGGATTGGATCATACGCAAACAACCGACACACAAAATCGCAATGTGCCTTTAGTTAGGCGAGTGGTCATAGTCGTGGTCACGTAACGAAAGGAGCTTAGCGAGAAAAAAGCTAGCGCCCAATTCGCGTGGAAGTTGAACAGGGCTCAAGAGAGAAATGTGGGTCTCATACGACCTGCATATCTGTAGAAAGGACCTATGTAAGTGGGTTTGGGTCTAGCAGAGAGCCAAAGAGTCAATCCGACTCATTTTCTTGATCGATCCTAGACCGAGAGGTCGCGCAGCCCTTAGGAGAGAAGGGGTTGTGTATCACGAGTTGATCGAGTTGTTGTAGAACTAAGTGGCCTTACTTGTGGGAGGCTTTCAAGAGACCTCTTATGTCATTAGATTATCGGACCATGCTTTGCATAGAGGATGCCTCACATATTACAGGGTGGTTTCGGATCCTGATATCATTTTCAGTTTCAGATTGGATCAGTCGATGGAGCATCAAGTCGTGATGGAATTACTTGAGGACAATCAATCTTTAGGAAGGGAGGATTTGTCATGTCCCCATTTTTGGATTCCCTTGTTTGGTAGTGGAAATGACCTATGTCGCTTGTAAGTGGAGAAAAAGGGAGTCAAAAGGGGTTATTTAATGTCACTTAGTTAGGATATGCTATGTATTTAAAGTGACATTATAATTAATAAGTTACTTATCTATTAAAAGTGACTTTTAATCCTAAAGTGAAAGAAAATAGGGGATAAGGGTCATGTTTGATTTAGTCAAAAATGGGATAAGGGTTACATTTCATTTGGTTAGAAAAGGGAAAGTTTTAGAATGCATGGAGACAAGGATAAAAGGATGGGTAAAGCCTCACTTTGGAATTATGATTTGATCTCTCATTTTGGAAGTTCTCTTGGAGCCATTTTTTCCTTAGGGTTTAGAAAAACCCTTCCACTATTGGTTTGGTTTAAGTGGTGCAATATCCACCTGTTGGTTGTGGAGCCTGATTATCTTCCTAATTCAGAAGTATTTGTTTTCAGTTGTGTTTATAACCCATGAATACTGTACACCCCTCCAGGAGGGGGGGTTGCAGGGGGGGATTTCCCCCCCTGTGGGGTCCGAGGGGTTCATCCCCTCAGCTGGGGGCTCTAAGAGAAAGTGGGCCCCCAGTGGGTGTTCGTGGGAAGTGTCCCCCGATTATGGTTTGGGGGCGAATCCCCCGAAGGAAAAATTACCTTGTAAATGTATATTGTAATTTCATAGTAAATATGGACCATTCATTATAAGGTCCCAAATGTGACGATAGAAGTTATGTTAGGGTTTTTTCCCTAGAAGGAAACCCTATTTTATGATGGAATTTTATTATGGTTGTGTATCATTGAAAATATTGTATTCTGAGAGAGGATATTGTG
>JZKD02S0296460.1:250169-268836 GCA_000966675.3 Picea glauca | reverse complement strand
AGGGGAGTTGGAGAGTGAAGGTTGTATATCCATATTTACAGATAAGGTGTGGAAGGTCACCAAAGGATCACTGGTGATAGAAAAAGGAGAGAAGGTAGGTACATTGTATTTATATATTGGTAATATTGACTCTTCTATATCTTTAGCTTCTACAGGAGTGGATACATCACTGTGGAACCATAGGCTTGGACACATGAGTGAGATGGGGATGTAGATACTTCACAAAATAAATTTGTTTCCAGATCTTAAACAAATTGATTTGGATTTTTGTGAGCACTATGTTTATGGAAAACATAAGAGAGTTAGATTTCTCAGAGTTGGAAAAGAGAAAAAGAGTGAAAGGTTAGAGCTTATGCATATAGATGTATGGGGACCAACTCAGGTATCATATATTGGTGGCTCTCGTTATTATGTTATTTTTATTGATGGTGCAACTAGAAAAACTTGGGTTTATTGCATTCGACAAAAATCTGATGTTTTTGATACTTTAAGAAATGGAAAGATTTGGTTGAGAACAAGACGGGAAAAAGGTTGAAGTGTATCAGATTAGACAATGGAGGTGAATATTGTAGCAAGGATTTTGATGATTACTCTTCATATCATGGGATTCGTGGAGAGAAGATAGTTCCAAGAACACCACAAGAAAATGGTGTGTCATAAAGGATGAATAGGACAATCATGGAGCATGCAAGGAGTATGAGATTGCATTATGGGTTGCCCTGACAGTTTTGGGAAGATGTTGTAAATATTGTTGTTTACTTAATAAACATAGGACCTTCAAGGTATTTGGATGGTGGATTTCCAGAGGAGGCATGGACAGGTAAAAAGGTAAACTATTATTTTTTGAAGACTTTCGGTTGTGAAGCATTTGTCCATATTGATAAAGAAAATAGAACAAAGCTTGAGGCAAAATACAAGAAGTGTACCTTTATTGGATACAGTGTTAATGATTTTGGTTATTCTTATGGGATTATGAAAATCAAAAAATCATTAGGATTCTAGATGTCATATCCAATGAGAAGGTCATGTACAAAGATTAGTTGCAGGGAAAGAAACAGGAAAAAGAAAAACCATAATACAAAGTGCTTGATGAGATCACTAAAAAAGAAATTCCAAAGGTACCAGAAAATCAAAATGACAACAATAGGAGCAGCAATTACCTCAAAATCTTACAAGTGTTGTTATAATATCTACCAAGTTAAGTAGACCCCCTAAATGATACTTTTCTTCATTGTATTATTTATTGTTGATTGATTCTGGTGAACCAGAATGTTATGAGGAGGCAATGCAGGTAGACACTAAAAAAAAGTGGGAGCAAGGCATGAAAGAGGAAATGGATTCCTTGGTAAATAACCATGCCTGGGACTTGGTTCAGTTTCCTGCAAGAAAAAGAGCAATGTAGAATAAATAGGTTTACAAGTTGAAGGAAGAAGATGGAGGAAAAACGTGGTACAAGGATAGACTTTTTGTAAAGGGGTTTGCACAAAAGAAAGGTATATATTTTGATGAAATATTTTCTCTTGTTGTTAAAATGACTTCAATTAGGACTATTTTAAGTCTTGTGGCAGTAGAATATTTGCATCTTAAACAGTTAGATGTAAAACAACTTTTGTCCATGGTGATTTGGATGAAGAGATTTATATGCAGCAGCCACAGGGGTATGAGGTCAAAGGAAAGGAAAATTTGGTATGAAAGTTGAAGAAGAGCTTGTATGGCCTAAATCAAGCTCCAAGGTAGTGGTAGTTGAAGTTTGACAGGTTTATGGAAGAACGAGGTTGTAGTAGATGTCATTCTGATCACTATGTTTATTTTAAAAGGCTAGAAAATGGAAGGTATATTATCTTGCTATTATATGTAGATGGCATGCTTGTTGCAGGGTCTAATATGCAGGATATAAATGTTCTTAGGAATAAATTAGCTAATTCATTTGCGATGAAGGATTTGGGCACTGCAAAGAATATCCTTGGTATGAGAATAACAAGAGACAAGAAAAATCGCAAATTGGCATTGTCTCAGGGTGAGTACATAGGGAAGGTGTTGGAGAGGTTTAGAATGAAGAATGAAAAACTAGTTAGTACACCTTTGGCAAACCATTTCAAATTAACCAAGGAAATGTGTCCCAAGACACAAGAGGATATAGAATACATGTCCAGGGTCCCTTATTCATCAGCAGTTGGCAGATTGATGTACATGATGGTTTGCACAAGATCAGATATTTCACATGCAATGGGAGTTGTGAGCAGGTATATGAACGATACAAGTAAAGAACATTGGGAGGCAGTAAAGTGGATTCTTAGTTATTTGAGAGGTACTTCTACTCATGCATTATGTTTTGGAGTTTCATACATTGTTCTATAGGGATATGTTGATTCATATATGGTAGGTGATAAAGATAGCAGGAGGAGCACCACAGGGTATTTTTTTACTGTAAGTGGAACAACAATAATTTGGATTTCAAAACCAAAAAAGGTTGTTTCACTTTCAACAAAAAAAGAAGAGTATGTTGTTGCTACAGAGGCTAGTAAAGAAATGATTTGGTTACAGAGGTTTATGGAGGAATTGGGAAATAAGCAGGAGAATAGCAAGTTGTACTGTGACAATGAGAGTGTCATTCATATTGCAAATAAATCAACCTTCCATTTGAAGACTAAGCATATACATCTTAGGTACCACTTCATACAATCCATCTTAGAAGATGGACATTAGAAGTTGGAAAATATACATACTAGCCAAAATCCTGTAGACATGTTAACAATGGGAGTAATCAGGGAGAAATTGAGTTCTTTCTCAGTTTAAGTTGGTCTTCAAGAATGAAGGTGAATATGAGAAATTTTCCAGGTCCAAGGTGGATCATATTCCAGTAGGTACAACAGCGGTGAAGTTGTTGTGATCAGTCTCCAAGTGGGATATTGTTGGTTATGGAGCCTGATTATCTTCATGATTCAGAGGTATTTGTTTTTAGTCATGTTTATACTCCATGAATATTGTACACCCCAAAATATTGTACACCCCTCCACGCAAGAGGATTGCAGGGGGGATTTCCCCCTCTTCAGGGTTCAGGGGGCTCATCCCCCCAATTGGGGGGTCTAGGGGAAAGTGGGCCCTTGGAGGGGGTTCGAGGGCAGCGTCCCTCGATGGGGTTTCAGGGGAAAAGTCCCCGAAGGAAAAATTGCCTTGTAAATGTATATTATGATTTCATAGTAAATCTAGATCGTTCATTATAGTGTCATAGATCTGACGGTAGAAGTTATGTTAGGGTTTTTTGTCGTAGAAGGAAACCCTCTTTTATGAGGGAATTGTATTACGGATGTGTATCATTGTGAATATTGTATTATGAGAGAAGCTATTGTGAGTGAAAGAAGAGGAAGTTATAGCAGGCATGGTGTAGGTTGTATCCCTTCATTTTGATGGATAATAAAAAGGAAGGACGTGGAAATTTCTCTAATGGATGTATCCCACATTGGGTGAACCACATATATTTGTGTCTCTATTGTATTGTGTATCTCTTGTGTTTTATTTCCGCATTTGTTTTATTTTATTGCTCCACGATCGTGTTTTTATAAAACCACCCTAGCTATACAAGAGGGGAATCCATCCAAGATTTCCAATGCAGCCTAGAAAAGAGGGAAATCCATCCAAGATTTCCATTTTATCTTCTATTTCGGGGTTTGATTTTAGTAGGAGGACGATCGGCTTGCAGAGGATATCAGCAAAATATTTCAAGGGAGGTCGTACTCAGAATTTACAGGTACCAGGAAGGGTTTCTCAGAAATCGTGGTACAGGAAAACCCTGTGGGTTGACTATAGGGTGTCCCACGAGGCCCTCCTTGGTTGTCTAGACTTGTCCTGTGAGGCCCTACTGCATGTCCAGTCTTGTCTCACAAGGCTCTCTATGATCTGAAGTTGCAGATTTGTTTCGGGTATGGGTGGCTGGATTAATGCAGCAGGTGTTGTTGGAGTAGCTCAACACTGTCTTCAGCAATGGTTTATAGGTTTGTGCATCATTATGGGAGGAGGATTGGAGATTTGGAGGTTAGCCTTCTATAGATTGGAGAAGCCATCTACTAAGAGGGATTAGGGAACTACATTAGGTTTTGGTTTTCAGTTTATTGTTTGTTGATTTGTCACATCTGCTACAACATCCCTAGACATTGTATTATGTGATCAAGACTCCAATATTAATAAAGTGTCATATTATCTCTTCTAATTTATGGTGTATCCAACATGTTTGTCAAAAAGACTCTCTATGGGTTATATGCAACATGATTGTAGAAAGTCCTCAATTAGTTTGATAACATATAAAGAGTATAACTAGAACTATATTTGAAAAAAAAATATAGCATATTTCCTTTGGGGACATTATAGTGGTATCAAAGCTGGTGATCTTTCCAGCTTGTAATTGCATGGTTTAAAAAAGAAATAGAGGTAAAAATCATCATGGACAAAGGGATGATAGAACTTATGAAAACCATAAATGGAACTCAAAATAATATGGTGAGGGCATGCAAAGAGCTACGCTTATTAGCTAAGAAGAAGGGGAAAGGACCTAAATATAGAAAGGTTGATGAAGCCAAAAACTCAACTCATGATGGGTGTTTGGAAGAATCACGGGGGAACTTGCATGCATATAGCCATGTTGAGGATGTGTGCATATAGGAATACCAAACAACGACTTATGAACTAATCAATGAGACTGATGAAACGAGTGTGTTAGATGAAGAAACTGAGGATGCAACATCTTGTCCTACTTGTGGTGACCATGAGGAGATATTCCAATCAGCCAATGTTAAGGATTCAACATATCTCCTTGTGTATGATACTAAGGATGAGGATGGTTCAAGCATAATMTTAACGCTTTATCCTATTTATGTGATATATGATGATGCAAGCATGTGTGTACCATAGCTATGCATAGAGGATAACGAAGGGACTGATTTGGTGGACATGAATAAATTAGAAAAAAWTTATGAGGAGGATATYCCACATTACACGTCATCATATAGGGAGTCATATCCCTTGTTTGAAATYGCACACCATGTTGATGAAACAACATTGTGTGAATTGGAGGACCAATTATTAGTGACAAAGGAGAAATATGTGCAGTGTTGMTAAGGACAGATGGTGCTCATAAAATTGTTGAATACCTTATGTGGAAGATCCATATGGAGAGGAAAAGGGGAATTGTAGGTGGGGTCACTAGTACCCAATTATGCATCATCAAATAGGCACTAGAGTAGATGAACTCTAATTATTTTCATTTTTTCATGGATAGGGACCTTTCTCTTAAGTTCGTTGAAGACAAGGAGAGGAAGATTGAGGAGCTTTGATACCAGCTTAGTTTGGCACACTCTTCATTGTTGGTAGTAGTGGTACATGAGGGTATGAGTGGCATTCATAATCTAAGGGAGGAGCCTCTTATGACTATTATGCATGAGGAGTATTCATGATTGCACGTGTATGAGGAGATTTCTGACACAGAGGGTTTTTCCTGTGCACTTGTTTTGCATTGCAGGGATCATGAGTCATTTCTTCTAGCTCAAGGCTTAGATACAGAGGAAGTACTTGAGTGAATTCCTTGTGGATCATCCAATAAAGAAGTATATGCACCAATTGATTGGGGGATTGAGTATAGGACAGATGTGGATACAATACTTTGGGATATAAGACTAGTTGATATTAGTAGAGTGATTGATACAGTGGCACACAGGGTGGTACATGATGATATGGTTGTGTGCAGTGGTATACAGTAGTATAAAGTTGTGTGTGGTGGTATAGAGTGGGGTTTTGGGATGTTTCCCTCGGGGATACCTTGAGGCAGGGACTTCAGACATATCATTGAGTTTGGTTCACCCAAGATCAATGAGTGGATGGATGGGCTTCATGGAGAGGAATATTCCTTAGAGATTGATCTTCGATTAGGATATCACTAGAGAAAGATACCGGCATGATCACTCTCAAATGTTACCTTGAGTCCTTGGTCATACCATTGGGGTTGACCAATGCACCTGACATTTTTCAGTCTTGCAGGCAATGGAAATGGCATCTAGTGCTATTTTTTTATGCCAATAGTATATTTGGCAGGACATGGAGATTTCACATGATCCAAATGAGTGACGAATGTAGGATTATATTCAGGTTAGAGTTATTTAATTTGATCTATCTAGTCATAGCACAGGAAGAAATCCAGATGGTAGTGGATTAGTTCACTAAGATTTCAGTTGACATAGTGGTGGATGGAATTATCCACTACAAAGTTCCCACACATGTAGTTCTTGATCCCATGCTTAGGGAGAAGAACATGAGGGTTATGTGTGATTCACATTTGGTAGGGAATTTTGGGTACTCATATGAGTATGAGGCACCACAGGTGACAAGGATACTTTTCAGAGAGGTATTCAGATTCCATGGATTACTTGAGTACATTGTCAGTGATTTAGGTAGCATATTTTCCGATTCAGTTTGGCAGGATCCAAAAAGAGTTATGGTTACAGAGTTGATTCCTAGTTCGTGGATCCCATCAAATGTTGGCATACCAGGGACTTGGCTCATTTTGAATCCGATGGTTATTGGTATGGCACAGTAGCAGATAACAGTTATTAGGAGTGGTGGACTTCCAATTTGGTGGTGGAATCCAGGGATTCATTTGGGTGATAGATTGATTCAGATGATGATGATCTAAATAGCTACGATAGTGAGTGGTCTACTTTATTTTTGGGATGTTAGTAGAGAGGAGTTCAAGAATTAATCTATATGGTAGGATGGGCTCAAGGCCATCCATGTATTTGTAGACTCAGAATTCACCAAGACAGATTTGCATGGGAGGATTTAGGATAGTGGTTCCAGTCCCTTCAGGGAGTTCAGCTTGGGGTTATAGGAGAGGAGGATGCATATTGGTCGCATTGGTTCAACAGTGATGATCATAGTGGTGCAATGTCACCATGGTGGTACCTTCCTGGGATTATTTTGGAACCTTGGGATTACATGGTTTGAAATTTCATCTACTATTATAGATGTGAGTGTCGGTTTTGACTTTTCGGAGTTTGATTTTGGGAGGCTTATGAGTGGATGCGATCCTTTGAGGAATTACAGCTTGTGGATGTAGAGTGGGCACAATGTTCGAATGACTATGATCAGAGTAACCCAACATCACTCTGGAGGTTTATTTCTAAGGATATCTTGGGATCCTAGAATTTCAGTAGGAGATAGTGCGGTAGTTGACATGGAGGCAAGAGATAGTTTTTTCCTTCATGAGATTGGTTCCCTAGCATATTCATTCCTTGATGGGTTGATCGATTTGTTCTAGAACCGAGTGGCCTTACTTATGGGTGGTTTTCAGGAGACCTCTTATGTCAGTACATTACCAGACTACGCTTTCCATAGAGGATGTCTCGCATCTTACAGGGTGGTTTGGGATCGTGGTATCATTTTTAGTTTCAATCTAGATCAGTTGATGGAGCGTCAAGTCGTGATGGCATTACTTGAGGAAAATAAATATTTGGGAAGGGAGGATCTGTCATGTCCCCACTTTTTGGATTCCCATGATTGGTTGTGGAAATGACCTATCTGGCTTGTTAGAGAAGAAAAAGGGAGTCAATGGAGGTTATTTAATGTCACTTAGTTAGGAGATGTTATGAATTTAAAGTGACATTAGAATTAATAAGTTACTTATCTACTAAAAGTAACTTTTATTCTGAAAGTGAAAGAAAAAGGGGTATAAGGGTCATATTTGACTTAGTCAAAAAGGGGATAAGGGTTACATTTCATTTGGTCAAAAAAGAGAAAGTTCTAGAAGGCATGGAGACAAGGACAAAAGGAGAGGTAGAGCCTCACTTTTGAATTATGATTTGATCTCTCATTTTGGAAGTGCCCTTGGAGCCATTGTTTCCTTATTGTTTATCAAAACCCTTCCACTATTTTTTTGGTTTTGGTGGTACAATATCCACCCTAGCTAAACAAGAGGAGAATCCATCAAGGATTTCCATTGGAGCCTAGAAAAGAGGGGAATCCATCCAAGATTTCCATTCGATCCTAGAAAATATGGGAATCCATCCAAGGTTTCCATTTGAGATTTTATTTTTAGGTTTGATTTTAGTAGGAGGAATATCCTCTTGCGCAGAAGATCAATGGAATATTTTGCGAGAGGCCATACTCAAACTTTGCAGGTACAAGGAAGGGTTTCTGAGAAATTGTGGTATAGGAAAACCATGCGGGTTGATTATAGGGTGTCCTGCTAGGCCCTCGTTGGTTGTCCAACCTTGTCTCGCGAGGCCCCATTGGTTGTCCAGTCTTGTCTCACGAGGCTCTCTACGAACTGAAGTTGTAGAGCTATTTTGGGTACGGGTGGATAGATTGTTGTAACAGGTGTTGTTGGAGTGGCTCATCATTATCTTCAGCAGTGTTTTACATGTTTGTGCATCATTCTGGGAGGAGGATTGGATATTTGGATCTAGCCTTCTGTAGATTGGAGAACCCATCTACTAGGAGGGATGAGGGAACTACATCAGGTTTTGGTTTTCAATTTAATGTTTGCTTATTTGTCACAACATCTACAATAGTCCTAGACATTGTATTGTGTGATCAAGAATCCATTATTAATAAAGTGACATGTTATCTCTTCTAATTTCTAGTGTATGCAACATTTTTTTCAAAATGTCTATCTATGGGTTATATGTAGCATGTTTGTGGAAATTCCTCGATCAATTTGATTACATATAAAGAGTATAACTAGAACTATATTTGAAAAGAAAATATAGCATATTCTCTTTGGGGACATTAAAATGGTATCAGAGTTGGTGATCTTGCCAGCTTGTAATTGTATGGTTTACAGAAGAACTAGAGGTAAAAATCAGCATGGACAAAGGGATGATGGAACCTATGCAAGCCATAAATGGAACTCGGGAGAATATGGTGAGGGCATCGTAAGAGATACGCTTATTAGCTAAGAAGAAGGGAAAAAGGCCCAAATACTGAAAGGTTGATGAATCCAAAAACTCAACTCATGATGGGGGCTTAGAAGAATCACAGGGGAAATTGCATGCATCTAGCCATGCTGAGGATGTGTGCATAGAAGAAAGACCTAAAATTAGATTATGAACTACCCAATGAGACCAATGACACTAGTGTGTTAGATAGAGAAAATGAGGATGCAACATCTTGTCCTACTTGTGATGACCATGAGGAGATATTCCAATCAACTGATGTTGAGGATTCAACATCTCTCCCTGTGTATGATATTAAGGATGAGGATGGTTCAAGTAGAAACACAACACTTTATCTTATTTATGACATATATGATTATGCAAGCATGATTGTACCAGACCTATGTGCAGAGGATAACGAAGGCGATGATTTGGTGGACAGGAATAGATTAGAAAATTTGTATGAGGAGGATAGCCCACATTACACTTCATCATATAGTGAGTCATTTGATCCCTTATGTGACATCCCATGGCATGTTGATGAAATAACATGGTGTGAATTGGAGAACTGATTATTAGTCATAGAGGAGAAAGTTTTGTAGGTGTTGACGAGGACAGACGGTGCTCATAAATTTGTTGAAGACCTTATGTGGAAGACCCATATGGAGGAGAGGCAAAGGGGAATTGTAGGTAGGGTCATTAGTACCCAATTGCGCATCATCAAAGAGGCACTAGAGAAGATGAAATCTAACTATTTTCATTTGTTCAAGGATAGGGACCTTTCTTTTAAGTTCGTTGAAGACAAGGACAAGGAGATTGAGGCATTTTGTTACCATCTTAGTTTGGCATGCTCTTCATTGTTGGTAGCAATAACACATGAGGGTATGAGTGGAAGTCATGATCTGAGGGAGGAGCCTCTTATGATGATTATGCATGAGTATTTAGGATTGCAGGTGTGTGAGGAGAGTTATGACACAGAGGGTTTTTCCCGTGTGTTTTTTTTTCATTGCAGGGATCATGAGTCGTTTCTTTTCTCTCATGGCTTAGCTACAGAGGAAGTAGTTGAGCGAATTCCTTATGGATCAGCCAACAAGAAAGTATATGCAACAATTCATTGGGGGATTGAGTATAGGACATATGTGGATACATCACTTTGGGATCCAGGTCCAGTTGATATTAGTAGAGTGATTGATACAGTGGCACATAGGGTGGTACATGATGATACAATGGTTTGTAGTGGTATACAATAGTATACAATGGTGTACAGTGGTATATAGTGGTGTTTTGGGATGTTTCTCCTAGGGAGACCTCTAGACAGGAACTTCAGACATATCATTGAGTTTGGTTCACCCAGGATCAATGAGTGGATGGACAAGCTTGATGGAGAGGAATATTCCTCAGAGATTAATCCTCGATTGGGATATCACCAGAGCACGATACCCGTAGGATCGCTCTTAGATGTTACCTTGAGTCCTTGGTCATACCATTGGGATTTACCAACACACCTGACATGTTCTAGTCTTCCAGGTAGTGGCAGTGGCATCTAGTGTTATTTTCTTATGCCAACAGTATATTCGGAAGGACATGGAGACTTCACATGAGTCAAATGAGTGAGGCAAGTAGGATTATAGCCATGTCATATTTCTCTCATTTGGGCTATGTGTTCAGATATTAGGAGGAGATCTAGATGGTAGTGGATTAGTTCACAGATATTTCAGCTAACAAAGAGATGGATGGAATTATCCATTATGGAGGTTGCACACATGTAGTTCTTGAGCCCATGCTTAGGGAGAAGATCATGAGGGTTATGTGTGATTCACCTTTGGCGGGGCATTATGGGTACTCGTATGAGTATGAGGCATTGTAGGTGACAGGGATACTTTCCAGGGAGGTATTCAGATTCCACAGATAACTTGAGTACATTGTCGGTGATCGAGGTAGCATATTTTCCAGTTCAGTTTGGCAAGATCCAAACAAATTTATGGTTACAGAGTTGATTTCTAGTTCGTGGCTCCCATTAGATGTTGGTATAATAGGTACTTGGCTCATTTTGAATCTAATGGTTACCAGTATGGAAAAAAACTAGATAGCAGGTATTGGGAGTAGTGGACTTCCAATTTGGTGGTGGGTTTCAGGGATTCATCTTGGTGATAGATTGATTCAAATGATGATGATAAACATAGATATAAAAGTGAGTGGTATGATTTATTTTTGGGACATCAGTAGAGAGGAGGTCAAGATTTAATCTATATGCTAGGACGGGCTCAAGGCCAGCTATGGATTTTCATATGTATACTTCATTGAGACACCTTTGTAGGGTAGGATTCGAGATAGTGGTTCTAGTCCCTTAAGGGAGTTCAACTTGGGGTTACAAGAGAGGAGGATGCATACTGGGCACATTGGTTCGACGATGATGATCAGAGCGGTGCATCTTCAGCATGGTGGTACCTTTTTGAGATTATTTTGGAACCCTTGGATTACATGGTTTGACATTTCAGCTACTATTAGAGATGTGAGCGTCGTTTTTGACTTTCCGAAGTTTAATTTTGGGAGGCTTAGGAGTGGATGTGATCCTTTGATTCATTATATCTTGTGGATGTAGAGTGGTCACGATGGTCAAAATAATATGATTAGAGTGGTGTAGCACCAATGTGGTGGTTCCTTTCTGAGGATAGCTTGGGACCTCGGGATTTTAGTAGGAGATGGTGCTCTAATTGACATGGAGGCGACAGCTAGTTTTTTCCTTCATTGGATTGGTTCCCTAGCATAGTAGTTCCTTGACAGGTTGATCAAGTTGTTGTAGCATCGATTGGCCTTGTGGTAATTTTTCAAGAGACCTCTTATGTTAGTACATTATCGGATTGCGCTTTGCATAGAGGATGCCTCACATCTTACAGGGTGGTTTGGGATCCTAGTATCATTTTCAATTTCAGTTTGGATCAATCAATGGAGCATCAAGTCATGATGGAATTACTTGAGGACAAGAAATGGTTGGGAAGGAAGTATTCATCATGTCCCCATTTTTTGGATTCCCCTCTGGAAAATGACCTCTGTGGCTTGTCAATGATGAAAAATGGAGTTAAAATGGGTTATTTAATGTCACTTAGTTAGGAAATGTTATGTATTTAAAGTGATATTAGAATTAATAACGTACTTATCTATTAAAAGTAACTTTTAATCCTAAAGTGAAAGAAAAAGGGGGATAAGGGTTATATTTGATTTAGTATAAAAGGATATAAGGGTGACATTTGATTTGGTCAAAAAAGGGAAATTTCTTTAAGGCATGGAGACAACGATAAAAGGAGGGGTAGAGCCTCACTTTTGCATTATGATTTGAGCTCTCATTTTGGAAGTTCTCTTGGAGCCGTTGTTTCGTTAGGTTTAGCAAAACCCTTCCACTATTGGTTTGGTTTCGATGGTGAAATATCCACCCTAGCTAGACAAGAGGGGAATCCATCCAAGATTTCCATTGACGCCTACAAAAGAGGGGAATCCATCCAAGATTTCCATTTGAGATTCTATTTTGGGGTTTGATTTCAATAGGAGGAAGATTGGTTTGCACAAGAGATTGGTGGAATGTTTTGGGGGAGGTCATACTCAAAATTTGCAAGTACAAGGAAGAGTTTATGAGAAATTGTGGTATAGAAAAACCCCTAGAGTTGACTATAGGATGTCTCGTGAGGCCCTCGCTAGTTGTCCAGTATTTTCCCATGAGGCCCCGCTAGTTGTCTATTCTTGTCCCATGAGGCTCTCTATCATTTGAAGTTGCAGAGTTGTTTCTAGTACGGGCGGTCAGATTGTTGCAGCAAGTATTGTTGGAGAGGCTTATCATCATCTTCAACAGTGGTTTACAGTGTTATGCATCATTCTGGGAGGAGGATTGGAGATTTGGAGTTATCCTTATGTAGATTGGAGAAGCCATCTACTAGGAGGGATCAGGGCACTACATTAGGTTTTGGTTTTTAGTTTATTGTTTGTTGATTTGTCACGGCTGCTACAACATCCCTAGAAATTTTATTGTGTGATCAAGACTCCACTATTAATCAATTTCCATATTATCTCTTCTAATTTCTAGTGTATGCAACATGTTTGTCAAAATGTCTATCTATGGGTTATATGTAATATGTTTTGGGAAAGTCCTCAATCAGATTGAGAACATATAAAGAGTATAACCAGAACTATATTTGGAAAGCAAATCTAGGATATTCCCTTTGGGGACATTACAGAAAACAATGTAGAGGAAATTGATAAATTACCAATGTTATGTTTTGTGTAAAATTTGGGGAAATTAAAAGAAAAAAATGGAGAAAATATCCAAAATTGAAAAAGATCCATAGGTTTAAGGTAGTGGTGGTGTCGAATTTGGCAAGTAAAGGGATCAAACTTGTTCAATGCAGTCGAGATAAATATTTCATGGTGGCCTTGTGAAGGAAATTGGGAATATGTGTGTGTGTGTGTGATGTGGATTGTACATTTGATATGAACCTTGTATGTATGACATGTACTACTGGGTGACGTGGAGGCATCTAGGTGCTACCAAGTGGAGTTTGGGTGCATAGGTGGTGACCACAAGGAAAATTCCAAGGAAATGGAGGCAATTGGATCGGAAAATAAGGGTAAGTGGTTTATAGAGGGGGGAGGAACGAAATTTGGTACGATCAAAATTCTTCTACAATTGTTATTTGGGTGATGCATGTCCCCCAAACACTAAGCGGTTTGTGAAGACAAGAGGTCGTGCTAACGATCGACAGGTTCAACCTCCGCAATCAATATAAGACATATATATGGATCACGTGTAGGGAAATATGTGCTATAGATGGATGGTCAGATATGGGACCCCACATCACATCAATCAATAAAATTGTGCTAGGTGGAAGATAAATTACAAAGAGGTATTGGCGGCTCACAATAAATAAATAAATAATAATAAAAATTTATAAAGTAAAGTGGAGAAAATAACAAAGAGGCCATGAAGATATGATATGATAGGTAAGGAAGCAATGGATATGACATGGAAAACATAGGTGTTGACACGTATGACCCCATTGCCACACCAACAATGATGTGTCATGCCACATCGAAAAAATAAAATTTTATTAAAAAAGAAACAATTCTAGAGACAAAATATTATCTTGACCATAATAGGAGAAGAAAATATTAGAATCATGTGAAAATTCAAGTGAATATGTGATGACAAGGGATATAAAAGTTCCAGTGATTGTCATTTGTTGATTCAACTCCAAAATTCAAAAAAATGTAAATTAGTGGTTTTCAAATAACAAGGTAGTACTCATTGTCATCAACTTTGTTGATAGTGAAATTTGGAAAGTAAGGAATAGGAGAATGCGTGAAGAATCTTAGTCAAGCATTTGGCCAAATTCCAAATCTTTTGAAGTGGAGATGCATAAACAAGCCAAAATCCACTATTTTGAGACCTTTTGGTGATTTTTGAAATTTTCAATGGAGTAAGAAGGACTTGTTGATGGCCATAATTGACCATGATCAACATTAAGGAAAGCACTTAGTTAGGGCCCCAATTAAACCCTTATCCATTTGGGATGGTCATTTCAACTGATTATAATGGGTCCAGTTACCCATTTAAAAGGTTTTTCTCCAGTAAATGGAGACTTAACTTGAAGCTCTGCTAAATCCTACTTGTAATAAAAAAAAGAATTAAGATATCTCTATTATAAATCTAAACTATCCTAACAAGGACATGGAAGTAGTTATTGATGTCCCAATTAGGAGCAAGAAGAATAACATAAACTTGAGCATGAGATAAAAGTAAGTTATTAAGCTATAGAAGTAGTTCATATAACCTAATAACGATTAAAACAAATACACATCAATATTAACTCAATAAATAGTTACAAAAGGAATATTAGATATGTATACTCACACTGAATATGGAGGATTAAAATATATTGAACATGAGATCAAAAATTTCTCTAACTAAGGAAACAGTTCGCATAGAAAGACAAAGATTAAAGCAGATGCATAACAGTAGTGAACCTAGTAAACAGTTACCAAGCAACTACAGATATACATACTCATATTCAATAATTCAATTTGTCAAATTTAAACCAATCATGAAAAATAATTTATCAATGATTTTAAATAAACATGAATTCACACAACTGACAACAGTGCACAATATACAAACTCATAATCATAAAGAATGAAATTTGTCAATAAAAAGGGAATGTCTTTCATTATACTCAAACCAATTAATAATATCAAATATGAATACAATTGAAAGATTTTAGAGTCTTCAATCAAGTATTCCAAACTTGTCAATAGTGCACAAGCTTAGTTACTGATTTTTAACTCAAAAATACAAAATATTTCAAGAAAGAGACTCTGATAGCACAAGTCTCTCATTTCCTAAGACCAGCCTTTTGCCATTCATTATTTCATCCTCCAACTTCCTTTCTCTTTGAAGCTCATTCTCTTTTTATAACCCCTTGAATTTGTTTTCTTTCCTTGATCTTAGCCTTCAAATCTTCTCAAATCCAAATCTTTTGGGCTCCAAATCCTATAATCCAAAACTATAAAATCAAATGTAATATTAAATAAAAACAAAATCAAAATATGATCTAAATAATATAATTAATCTAATCAAACTAAAATCTATTCAAAATGGAATCTAAACTAAAATATATAAACTAAAATTTAATTAGACTATTAATCATAAAATTGAAACTATACTAACACAAAACTCAAGCTAAAAAGAAAAATGCAAATAAAATAACTCTAAAGTAACTAAGGATTAAAATCAAAATAAAATAAATTTGTGCTAAATCTAATAACCAAAATTAATTTAAACTAAATTAAATCTAACTAAAACTAATGATTAAAAAGAATTAAAAAACAAAAAATAAATTTGAACTACATTACAATTACAATTAAAGTAATAAGACTAAATTGAATAAAAGAAAATAAAACTAAAATGTAATAATTAGTCTAAACTATTATTAAAACTAAAGTGTATTAATATAAAAACTTAAACCGAAAGTTAAAAGAAAACAAAGTTAAACTAAAAGAATTTTAAATTAAGAAAAATTAAAACTAGAAACAAAAGTAATAAAACTTAATTCAAACCAAACTATAACTATAACTAATAATAATAATATGCAACCCCAGATGGGGTGACACGTAGCATAGGGGAGGCCACACAGCCCCCATGCAATCCAAGCCATAAATATGGTCGGTCGCCACCCCAAGCCTCATTCTCGGATGGAGGAAGGACATAAACGCATACAAAGGATGGAGGCATAGCTCCCCCGTGCAGTTTTAATGGTGCCCTCACTGAGTCATGGCAAGGGGATGATGACAGGTATGGGAGGAGGTTGTGTGGTTTTATCAGCCCCTCGGATATTACTCCAGGTTGGCCATGGAATTCATCATTTTGTTTCTTTGCTCTGTCAAGTCTCTGCTCTGCTCAGTTATCTGTCTCTGGGCCTCTCATATTTTTTTGGCCTCTAGGCTCTGTGATGTCGCGTGAGAGAGGGAAACCTAGGAGGGGACCCTCCTAGTACTATTATGTTGCAAGACAAAGACGCCTGCGCGAATTGGAGAAAGCTTCATTGATAGCTTAGATGTAGCAAATCAAGAAGTCGATGAAGCCTACAATGGCCTACGTGGAGGAGGAAATCTGGAAGGAACCAATTCAAGGTCCACCAGATTCCCTCCTCTACACGGTCCCGCATTCCTAGGATAGACCCATCACCAGCATTGCAGTAATCGATATAGAGACAGCCATGGAGGGAGCCACTTGCATCGTCCAGGAGGAAATCCCCCCCAAGGCCCACCCAGCTAGGCCTCCTTTGCTCAACCCAGACATAGAATGCGACCAAAGTCCACCAAGTCTCCTCACTCCAGAGCACCTGGAGCTCATCTTTGAGATGAGGAGCTATATGATGGAGCAGCTCCACCGGCACACCCTTCTTAGCAGCAAAATCAACATGGTGTTCGATGCCTTCTCGAGCACATCGGTCAAACATAGATGCTCAACCTGCGCACAGCCCTTTGCACTCACTCCTAGAGACTACACTCCTCATGGTGGCTCTCTGGATAGCAGGTTCCACTGTTCAAACAACCATCCTAATGTTTAAAGTTTCTCAATTCTCTACGCCTCATTTGCATGTAAATGGGTTTTTTTTCTTGTCTTCTTGCTTAGGATTTATGTTTAGTTTGAATTATCAGTTTTTAAATGCATTTCTAGATAGAACTGTCAACACCATCAACTTCCACTTGCTTTGGTTTCCAAATGTAAGGTGGAGCAAGTGGCGGCTGCTAGTTTTGACCATAAGTATAAAAGGTTGCCACGTGTTTCGATTTCCACTAGTTTGGTGGAACAGGTGGCAAGCCTGTGAAACAGATAAATTTTGTACAGTAACAAAAAATTAATCAGGAAATACCACTTTTTATTTAAAATAATAATAATAATAATATACAGTTCAAACTAAGTTAAAATTAAATTGATATCAACTTGTTGAAACACTGAATAGGTTTTACTAGATATTGGAAATGAAGCAATAGCGTAAAAAGTTCCAGCTACATCAATTGTGGTAATTTGTAATGGAGGTGATTGTGATTAATATTCCATTTCAATGCATTTCATCAAAACTTGTAATATTTTTATGCAGTGATTTTAATGTGTTGAATTTTATCCATGGTTACCTCGTATTCACGGTCTCCTGCACATTAAAATTAATATTAAATTATCAATACAAATCAGTAAATTTCACGAAATAAAAAATTTTATTGTAACAAGTAAATAGAATTTTCTAATAAGCAAAAGAATATTTTGATTATTTAGCTTATCTCTCACACCACGTATTTATTTTCCTCATAAACTAGGTGATCTGGTTTCATACACTAGGGAAGGCTTGCTATTTCTGGAATTTTGATTCACTTCCATGAATAACGCAGGCTCTTTATTTGCTTCCATTTAGTTGCATTTTCAATGATTTCCTTAAACCTTGAACTATAGATCCATGATAGCGTTCCATAGTAAATTCTTGGTGGTTTAGAGTTTATCCATGGTGGCATCTTTCCCAATGATCGTGGGAGCATATATGTGATTTGAATTCTCAGATCTCCCTAATCTTTAGTTCTTCTAGCTACAGTGGTTGATTCTCTCATAATATGACATGTCCTCAACAAATCCCAACCATATGAGATATTCTCATAACTAAAAATCTATAATTTCAAGCTTTATGTAACCTCTTATCATCGTGCTAATCACCCATCCATCATCTCTTGGAATATAAACACAAAACGAATTAACGTTAAGAGCCACAGAAAACCAAAAATCAAGAAAATAAACTATCAAACCATTCCTTCAAATCAATCAAGACAAAATCAAATACACACAAAAAGCAATGTTTACCCGAAATTTAATGGGGGCCCCTTTAATTTTATAAAAATTTAAGGAGGGTTGTTGTTTTCCACAACAATTGGTGAGATATGGGAAGAACCAGTGATATTTGTTCATGAAAAAGAAGAGAAATAAGGTTAGATCACAAAAAGAAGAAAATCCATCAATTTGGAACATCAATGATAACTCCCTTATGACTAATTTAAAATATAACAAAAATACATGTGTACTTGTAGTTATTCACTTGGTCTTTGTAGAGGGAAAGGGATTGAATTAATTTTAGTTTAAATATAAATGGGAGAATAAGCTTTTGATTTGACTACTAAGCAAATTTTACTTACCGCGAGTAAACGAATTCAGTTCAACT
>JZKD02S0296460.1:202748-216780 GCA_000966675.3 Picea glauca | reverse complement strand
TGAAGACATGTCATCCCACCAACTCTGGAACCGGATACCATAGAAAGGCGACTAAGTATATATCTAGAAATCGATAACTAGCGGGAAGAAGAAAAGGCTAGTTCATATGCGCCAACCCGACAACCACGGCCATAAAATTGCCTAGGTGTGCAAAGGAATAGTGGTCAGTCAGATTCGTCATGTGAAGATACAAATGGAAATGTAGATATGCCAGCCCGCGAACCCTACAAGTGCCCATCATACAAAGATGACTAAGTATAAAACCAAAAATCCATAATGAACGGGAGAAGGAAAAGGGGAAAAGGGATAAGTATTTGACAGTCAAAAAACCTTTTTTTTTCTTTTTATTAATGGTAATGTTTTTGAACCCCTGTTGGGTTCTCACTAGTAAAAGCATAAACTGCGTATCACTGAAGTTCTTTGGCTGCAAGATGTATATGACGAAACAAGGGACATATTGGTGGGTACCAGGAACCCGGGGCTTGGTGGCCAGATAACAGCCTAAGTATTGGTTAAGAGAAAGGTTTGATATTTATTTCAATAGTATTCATACTAATATGTATTAAGGGAGAAAGTTTTCATATTTATCTCAATAGTATTCATACTAATATATATTAATGGATTGTTTTTGTTTCAAATGCAAATGATCTCCCAATTTGTAGGATGCTCTTTGGTTCGCAAATTTCGTTGAAACCACGAAAATTTTGACTGTAAGATGTACATAGCGCAACAAAAAACATGAATTTGCATTGTGGTTTCAACGAGATAAACTCATTATCATCTATTCATCTTGTATTTATTGCAATGACATGAGAAAACGTCGACTCTCCATAAACATCAATATCTAAATTAAATTAAATGTAATGAAAATTTGGTGTGATTTAAGTAATTAAGACAACTTCATCCGTCCCTTTATTAATGCCAAGCTTTTCGAACACCTAGTGAGTTATCAGTAGTTAAAGCATAAATTGCAGAGCACCAAAGCTCTTTGGCTACACAAACATAATTCCTTAAGCTTTGTAGAAGAGGAAGTTTTTGTATTTATTCCAATAGTATTGATATTACTATATATGCAAGGATATTATCAAATAAAAGAAGTTGCCTTCTTGTAACTCATTAATTCATTCTATTTACGAGACCTGAAGAATGGAAATAGGACAACTCCTCCAATTTATTTCTTTAAATACAGGACTCGCGCCACATAAGTATGGCTTATGAAAAATTATTCTTAAATGTAAAATGTAAGCAACGAACAGAGCAGGCTTTATTTAAATTTAAGTAGTGGGCAGCAGAAAGAAAATCTTGTCGTCCATGTTTAACGACACAGGGGAAGAAGGAACAAAATAAAATTAAAACAAATACCAAAGATTGGAAAATACTATTAGAAAGTAAAGCAGAATTATTCTATATCCAAATAAGATGGGTTACAGAATACATCTTAGTCTATTTGCCACAACGATTGTGATTTCGCCTGCCACCGACCAATAAAAAAATATGTACACTGATGAATCTTGTTCATAGTTCTCTTGACGTCCAAACCCTTTATTCGTAAAAAAAAAGTTCAATATCAATTTGGGTTTTCTACTTAATCATTGCTGCCAACTACATCTATCCTAGTTTTTTGAACACCTTGTCTCTTCCAGATATGGCCTGCTTGCAATCACTAGTTATTCAACATTCCATTCTTTGTCAAGTAGTAATTTTCCTCTGCCATCAAAAACTTGGGGTTCAAGGTGATTTCCTTGCAATGTTCCTAACCCTTGACATCCGAGACAACTTAGAAATGCAATTCACATTGGTTTCAAAGTGGAGGAAGTCGTTTTATGTCACCATAGCTATGGCAGGGGAAAAAAATTCAAGTATGTTGTGACTGGTATTCTCCCTATA
The DNA here is from genome assembly GCA_000966675.3 of Picea glauca. NCBI lineage: Eukaryota > Viridiplantae > Streptophyta > Pinopsida > Pinales > Pinaceae > Picea > Picea glauca. The sequence continues at coordinate 214,893 of JZKD02S0296460.1, read as the reverse complement.
TTCGATCATTTGTTTGGTTGAAAAGCCTGCTTGAATATTTGTATGTTGAACTTCTTTTCTTTATTACAGTAAATTGGAAGAAACGTCCAACCCAGCTGAAAAAATGCAAATCTGTTGAGGTGTATAACTTCTCCAAGCAGAACATATCTACCAAGTGCATCATCACCACAGGTCTGGCAAGTGTATCAAATGTTGCAGATCACATGAGAAACTTTTGTAGTGATAATATGTCGTTTTATCCACCCATACAGTTTTTGTTACTCGTCTCTGGGTGCATTCACAAGTGGAGTAATATTTCGTGTCATTTACAAACATGGGCGGCCATTCTGCAAGCCACTGTAAATGTGTCGCCCCCAAGGAAGACAAAATCTTATGGGATCTACAGAATTCAATGCACTTGTAAAATCTGTGTTGTTGGAAGAAGCTATATACTTCAACGAAGAACTATTTTGCACGTGACCTGAAAATCCATTACAAATCCCAGCAAGAAAACAAAGAAGTTCAACAAACAAATATCCAGGCAACCTTTTCAACCAACCAAAGAATCAAACACAGAGAGAACACCAACCAGAACATACTTGTTCTTTTTTTTTCCTCCTCTCTGACTTTCTCTTCTATAACAGATTTTTTTTTTTACTCAAAGCTCACATCACATAAAAACAGTCTCTCTTCTTTCATCTGGGCCTCAATTGCATCTCTAAGTTGTCTTACATGTCCATGACCAGGAACATTAGAACGAAGGCACCCTAAAGTATGACTCTTTAATGAAATGGAAATAAGTATTTAAAAGCAACGTTGGATGATCTTTCATAGATTTTGTGTTAATTCGTTTTAATGACAGATGTTCTCAATATTTTCTCTTATTAATGCCAACCTTTCCGAATATGTACGCTGAATAGTGACTATTAGCACGTATTAAAATTCCCATATCCGAGCAGATTCTCAAATCTCACATCTAAGATATGCACAATATTAAAGAGGGACACGACGTGAAGGCCTTTGTAGGCGACACGTTCGTGGACTATGCTGAAGCTTTTAAGAAAACTAAAAGACCGCAAATAGGGGAAAAAAGAAAAAAAAAAATTGCAAACTCAAAATTGAGGCAAAAGAATTACCAGATCCAATAATATTCATCTATCTATTCATTTTAATGGGAGATGTCCTCGACCTTTCCAGTTATTAAAGTCCATTTTTTCGCACATGTCTGGTCAGTTCTAACTTTTGAAAGCATAATCAATGTCTATTGGGAAGGGTGGAAGGTAGCGGGGATGGAGAGAGGGACAAATGATTTTAAATTTTCTGAACCCGAAAAATCGTGAACCCACAAAAATGAGCCATAAACGTAGTTTACAAGAGAAAAATGAAAGGAAGAGAAAAACTATATTGCTCACACAACAAAACCCACTCTCATAACTATGAAACCATAGCAACACATAATCCATGGAAAAATCATCGCCAACTATGAAATATAGTTTGAGGTCGACACAGTTCCAATCACGATTGCAGAAACCCAAACGTGAAAACTGCAAGAACATGAACAGGCAATCAAGAACAACAATATGCAAATAAGAAATCAGTGGAGATGCAAAAAACAAGCATGAACTAGTAAACCGACAATGTTGCTGAAACATATAAATTTAAAAAATGGAAGAAAAAAAATGTATTGTAACAAGCGTGTTAAGTAAGCATTCAACGCTACTAAGCATATTAGGTGAACATTCAAGTCTGTCAAAAATGCTCTCTAAACATGTAACAAAAAAATGCAATGTGGCAAATCTCTGACGTATCCCCAAAAAAATATTATATTTTTTTGTAACAATAGTTCAAACACCAAAGAATGTATTGGAAGGCCAAACTTTGGATATTCCACCATATCAAACATTGCCATAGATTTACCTAGCATAAAATGCCAAACCAAACATTTGGATTAATGCTAACATTAATCTACCTTTGACGAATGCATAACAAAATATATTATTCAGAAAGACCATATACGATCAAATACTTTGGATATGCCAACATATATAACATTGGGAATAGCGAAGCCGACAATAAGACCTCTAATCCCTTGTCCAATCAGATCATGACAAATATGGTACTTTTTTTAATACAAAAATGAATGTTTTCAGTTCCCTGGTTCCAACAATAGAAAATATGGAAATATTTCTGGTCCCTAAAAGCCTATTGGTTGTCGGCTACAATTGCATTGCAAAAGAACTGCACAGTGTAAAGCCACATCGATTGCACATCCAACTTCGCTGCTACCAAACAACAAATTGCATTACACAGACTATCTCCATAGTTAGACACAACATTTGTTGCCAGTTGTAAACCATGGCAATCTATGTGATGCATAATCTGTTCCCACTGCAATTCAAGGTCTTTGTAAAATAGGAAGAAGTAAATATGAGGTACTTCAACATTGCATATGGACATTTTTTTGTACAGGAGTGGTTCATAATGACTACTGACAGCATTGGCATCATGGAACAAGATGCGATATGGATTGTCAGAGGCATCTTTGTTGAATAGTAGATATCTTCTTTTTTTTGTCAATGACCATATTCCAACCGATATATTGAGCCAGTTAGACAACCACCGTATACAAAATGCGTCTCCCCAAAGTCCCCTCTCATGTGCAAGCAGAGCTGGAGATGAAGACAACTATATCTTTGAAAAATACGTAGAGACATCATGTATTTCATGCAACTGCCGAAGAAAATCAAATTCCATTTCGTATTCATAGGAGTTCAATGCCTCCGCGTCGCCATTTTTTAAACAGGCCAAGAAATAATCTATCAATCCATTGCGCAGCTCGGTCAACGAATACCAGAAATGCAGTAGAACCTGGAATGTATTGAAAAGGCAATCCCCTGCAATATATGAGAATGCATCGAATCTAAAGACGTCATTGCTATGCAAAGCCACATCAATGCTGCCATGTATAATGGATTGTGTATCTATTTCATACAACTCAACATCTATTACTTCTTCCATCTTTTCAACTATGATTTTGAAGTTGTTTGTTAGATACTTTCACTTTGTCTGAAAACAAAGAAAAGGGGGAAAAAATAAATAATAGCACCCAATAAAAAAAGGAAAGAAAAATAGGAAAACTACAAGCCCGAAACTAGGTACCAAATAGAAGAAACAACGCAAATAAATAACACCATAAATTTACTCGGCAGAAAGACAACAAGTGGGCACAGTTTTCTGACCCATGGAATAAAATCATTTCCTGCGTCTACACCCCGATCGTTGGTTCCCTCTTCTAATAGCTTCGAACTACTTTTCGAGAACCCCTTCGCATTGCAATTTTCCAAATAGCTATGAACGTCACAGCCGGCATATGAAGACGCATGGTTTCCAGGAACATAAATTAAGAGCATAGACAAAGATGGTCTGCAACAGAATTTGGAGGTAGGGACCCCCACCATTGAAAACCAGGAACAGGGAAACTTACCTGTCAACGAGGGATGACAAGAGGTCAGCCCCGAAAATTGGAAACCACAATAATAGGTCCAACAACTTGCAAAGTCGAAGATGTTCAACTGCAGGACCTCAACTTTGCAAAGTTGAATCAAACAACAACAACAAGCAACGAACAAGCATTGACCACTGAAGCAGCGATGCCGAGCATAAAAAAAAATGGAACGAAACTGTATCCCAACGCATTTTCACAATAAACATTTAACCTGTCAGGTAAACACTTAAGACTGTCAGGACCACCTAAGGGCCTAACCCTGTACAAACATTTAAGAAAAAATGCAGCGTGGCAAGCCTGTTCTCTCAAAGTGCACAACAATAAAACAAAAATCACACATACTAATATGGTAGACAATGTATTTTAGCTAGTAGAAATTGCTAAAGGAAACATTAGAACTAATGCTAGCATTAATCCACCTTCGACCATTGCATAAGAAAATATATGATTCTAAAAGACCATATATGATGAAATACTTTGGATATGCCAACATATATAACATTGGGAAGAGCGAAGCTGGAAAAAAGACCTCCAATCCGTCGTCCAATCACATCTTGACAAACATGGTACTTTTTATTATATAAAAATAGACGAAAGATGTTCAACTACCATAAAAAAAATGGAATGAAAATGTATTCCAACGCACTTGTAAAATAAACATTTAAGACTGTCAAACCTGTTAGGTAAACACTTAAGACTGTCAGGACCGTCTAAGGGCCTAGCCCTATACAAAAATTTAAGAAAAAATGCAGCGTAGCAAGCCTCTTCTCTCGAAGCATGCAACAATAAAGCAAAAATCAGACATACTAATATGGTAGACAATGTATTCAAGCTAGCAGAAAATGCTTAAGGAAACATTCGAACTAATGCTAGCATTAATCCACCTTCGATCAATGCATAAGAAAATATATGATTCAAAAATACCATATACGATCAAATACTTTGGATATGCCAACAAATATAACATTGGGAATAGTGAAGCCGGCAATAAGACCTCCAATCTGTTGTCCAATCAGAGCTTGACAAACATGGTACTTTCTATTATATAAAAATTGATGTTTTCACTTCCCTTGTTCCAACAATAGATAATATGCAAATATTTGTGGTCAATGCACAATTTAATACCAGGTCAATGATTTATCGATTACTATAGTCCCTCTTTGCCTACAACACGGAATAATAACTCTACATTAACTAAGGATAAAAATAAAATAAAAATAAAAATTATACTAAATCTAATAACCAAAATTAATTTAAACTAAATTAAATCTAACTAAAACTAATCGAAGTAAAAAGAATTAAAAACTAAAAAAACAAATTTGAACTACATTACAATTACAATTAAAATAATAAGACTAAAATGAATAAAAGAAAATAAAACTAAAATGAAATAAAACTAAAATGTAATAATTAATCTGAATTATTATTAAAACTAAATTACAATTAAAACTAAACTGTATTAATATAAAAACTTAAACCAAAAGTTAAAAGAAAACAAATTTAAACTAAAAGAATTTTAAATTAAACTGAATTAAAACTGGAAATAAAAGTAATAAACACAAATTCAAACCAAACTACAACTAATAATTATCCTACACGTAAATGGTGATAATCGGTGATAATCCATGTGGAAAAAGTATTTTTAAGATCATTTTGGTGAGTAGAGCGCTAACTGTAATTATTATAATTTTACCACAACTAATACCAAATGAAAAATCTGAATCCTTTGCAATTTAGTGGTATATGGTTCCAAGACTTACCTTCAATAGCTCGTGGCTTATTGTCCTTGTACAAAATATCCAGAAATCTGATCCCTTTTGTCATGCATTAATAATCATATATCCAGAAAAAAAATTCAGTTTTTCTCCATTTCAAAGATAGTAATTTAGATAAATAATAATAATAATAATAATAATAAATCTAATGAAGAAAAAGTGCAAAAATGGAAAAGTTTACAATTCCATATAGATGCAAAAGGAAACCAGAGCATCAAATCACTTATCTAAAAGTTTCTAACTATTCACAATCATAATTATTATATGCACCTGATACAAAGTAATATTGGTTTTAGCTAGATTTTCTTGTACAAAGGGTAGAAGTTGGTCTCCAACTTTGATTCTACTAGTAGAAAAGTGTGAAAAATGGGAAAAATGGTGATTTTTGAGAGTTATAACTTTTAGCTCTTAGCTTAGGTTAAAGCATGAGTACATTCACCAAAAACATGAAAACATAATTTAAAGAGGAATACTTGGGAAGGATAAGATTTTGGATTAGTGTTTCATATTTCTTCAAAAAATGGGAAGATAAAAGACATGTAGTCTTAATTGACAATGTGCATACTTTCCAGAATTTGAAAGAAGATGCTACATATCTAGAAATGAGATGTATCTAATAGTGTTACTTGTATGCATGCTTCTTGTAGAATCAGTTATACAATAAGGACAAGTAAAGATCAAAATTGAAGGGAACCATTACGAAGAAGGCTTGGAAGATGGGCAAGGACATTCCAGTCATGAAGAAGAAGTTAGAGGTATACATATAGTGTAGGAAATGAGGATACTATAGGGAATGGATTTATTATATATGGTAGAAACTTTGAGGGGTTTGAAGATGGAGGTGTAGAGTTGATAATGAGAGGATATTAAAATCCCAAAAGAAGAAAAATTAGCTAAACATTTAATTGTTATAGAGTTTAAATCAATTGCATAGACAAATAAAGAATAGATCAATTTCAAAGCATGAAGACGAAGGCATATACCATGCAAGTAAGGATAGTTGTTGAAGATACAAGCGCTCAAGAAGTGTTACTAGAAATTAAATACATCACTACTCACCAACTCATTCAGCCAAGAAGTCTTGTGCATCTAAAGAATCAAAGAGTAGTTAAGAAGTGTCCCCATTCACATATCAAAGAAGAAGACGTGAACAAGATAGTTTGCTAGAAGAGCTTGGGAAGATTAAAAGACCAACCTTTTATGGTGAAAACAATATGGTAGAGGATGTTGAAGCTTGGTTGCTAGCGATAAGAAATTATTTTCAACTACATAACTACTCATCCAATCTAGAAGCCATAATTTATATATGCCATCTACAAGGAAAAGCTTCCATGTGGTGTGCTCAACTAAAGGAATTTAGGCACATTAATGAGAGGATTTCTTGGAAACAGTTCAAAAAATATTTCTAGCACCAGTACCGTTCTAAGCACTACTATGACAAGAAGATGTAGGGGTTCTTTGCACTCAATTTGGGAAATATGACTATGGAATAATATGACAAGAATATTTTGGAGCTACTAAAATATGTGGTCTATATGGGCTATATTGAAGGTGAAGATACAAAGTTTCTTAAGTGGAATTCCATCATTTAATAGAGATAAAATCCAATTTGATGAACCTAAGACTCTTGAAGAGACCATTTGGAAATAAAAATACCTATATGGTCAGAACAAACGAAGTGCAATTTTCCAAAAGTATTGGAAAGATAAGAAAAAGGACAAATTGAATTAGAGAAAGAAGGGATTCAAGCCTCCTTTTTTTGGAATAGACATAATACATGATAGCAAAGTTAGTCAGTTCATAGTGGATCTAAGATGGTAGAATCCTTGGGGAAAATGGTAAGGTAACCAATCAAATGTTATGGATGTGAAGGAGACCATTTGTACAAAGGTTTTCCTCATAAGGGAGACAAAATGGAAAATGTGTACAACATACAGGAGATAACTATAATGGAAGATGTGGGTAGCAACATCCTAAGAATATATGCAGTCTTGGAAAATCAATAGGAAAACCATAAAAAAAACATGATTGAGGTTGAAGGTAAGATTTCCAATCAACTTACAAAAATTTCAGTAGATTTAGAAGCAAATCATAGTTACATTTCCCTTGATTTAGTTGAACAATTTCAGATGAATATAAGTAAACATGAGAAATCATGGTTGGTTCAACTATCTACTAAAACTAAAAGGAAGGTTTATGATATTGTCAAAGGTTGTCCATTAGATATGAATGGTGTTAACACTATTGCAGACCTGAACATAATACCACTTGGCTCATATGATTTCCTCATTGGAATTGATTGGTTGGATGTAAGTAATGTCATTCTAGATTGTCATAACAAGACTTTTACTTGTATTAATGAAGAAAGAAAGCATAAGAAAGTGAAATAAATTCCAAGGCCTATTTCTATAAGGGATATTTGATCCTTACAATTGAAGAGATGCTTTAGGAAAAGATATCAATTTTATGTAGCTCAAGTGGAAAAGTCAACTAGGTGAAAAATACCAAGTCTTGCGTAATTTCTAGTGTTGCAAGAGTTTGCAGATGTGTTTGAGGAAATACCAAGATTGCCACCAAAAGAGATATACATTTCTCCATTGATTCAATCCCTGGAGAAACATCAATATTTAACACTCCATATAGAATGAGTACACTAGAATTGAAGGAGTTTCAAATGCAATTAGAAGAAATATTAAAGAAGGGGTATATATGCCCAAGTGTCTCTCCTTGGGGAGCACCAGTACTCTTTGTAAAGAAGAAAGATGGAACTTTAAGGTTGTGCATTGATTTTAGACAATTGAAAAAAGCCACAATGAGGAATATATATCCTCTACCCAAAATTTATGACTTTTTTTATCAACTAAGAGAAGCAAAGATCTAGGAGTGAAAGGAGCAGGAGGGATCATCTTTGATACCAAAAAAAAGAGGGAAATTATTTTGCTTGGGTTCTAGGAAGATCAACAAATAACCAAGTTGAATCACTCGCTGTTTTGGAGGGATTGGAACTAATTGATGCAAGAATATATAAAAGAATAATCATCATATGTGATTCAGAATTGATAATCAAAACCATACGAAAAGAATCTATGCAAAGTCAAAGAGGCATTTCAAGAATCGTTCTCATAATCAACACAGAGGTAGAGATATTTGAAGGGGTTGAATATTATCATATTCTCATAGCACCAAATGGAAAGGATGACATTTAGCCAATGAAACATGCAATCTAGAACAAGGGGTTATGAGATATATTCAAGGCACTAAAAGGATATTAATACCATAAATATATAATGAAGTTTATATTAAAAAAATTGTTAAGAGATATTAATCCATGCACCCTGATTAATCATGAGAGAGATATCAAATTTATGAAAGCATACATGTTAAATCATAGGGCCATAAACTCACATGGAACTCCTTTATACATTCACACAACGAGAGGTACCAAAAATTACGAGAAGTCATGATGGAGGTTTAATCAACCATCCACTCAATTAACTTCTGGTGTAGGTGGAAAAATGCCTTCCCATGTAGAAATTCCAGTCATGTTGCTCTGGGGAGGAATTTCGCTACATTACTCTAGGGACGTTTTAACCTTGGGAATTCTCTCAAGAGCCCTATTATTGTTGTGTCTATTGGCTCAATTAGCTATGTGGTTTGGGTAGAGGTTCACAGTTCTTTGAAGTTTGGGTTGGAATTTCAATTTCCATTCTATTAAGTATGAGATAAAGGGATTATTCCTATGCACTCCTTCTAGTGAATCAGGGAAGGGGAGAGTGTTAAGAACTCAGAGGGGACTCAATTGGAACCAAGTAAGTTTTAGGTTCTCTTATTCAGTTTATGGATTTGTTAGTATTTTGGGAGAGAGGGACATCTTTGTATGGTTGTTGAAGAACCCTATAATAATGAACTAGGGACATAAACATGAAGGAAAATGTACAGGGTGTGAAATTTCATATCTAAAATGGCAGCTTAAGACTCAAGAAATTATGTCTCTCGAAAATAATTCTATCATTTCCAAACTGGAAACACAAACCTAGGCTCAGGATGACACAAGGGACGAGGAGACTACTCTGAGTATGGAAACTATGCACCATCAAAGTTAGTAAATCTTGAAATTGAGGAATGAATGCATTCATATCATGCACACTATCGGTGGATTGTTGAGATACCAGAATATGGATCAAGCAATGGTACATTTATTAGTTGGTTCAATATCTAACAAGGAAGGAGAAATTGTTCAACAAAACTTTGCCAACATGGACTTGGACAATGTTGGCCAGACCTCTGTGAACACTGATCTAAATCTTTCCTAATTTAGTTCTCTGTTCAGTATTTTATATGTGTTTCAAAGTATGTTTTCTACTACGTGGATATGTTAGGATATACCCATATAGGGGTAACCAGGAACAGCAATTTGGTATAGTAGGTGGAACTAAAGATAATGAATATGGTGTTTTGAACTTGTTGAGACTCTTCTCTGAAAAATATGTAATTTTTATGTATTATTATACTAACCAGTATGGCTATGGAAAATTTTCTAATAGAAATACAATCATTCTTGTTAAAAAGAGAGAGAGAGAAGAAAATATATTCTCAAATATAGATTTGAGATTAGGTTACCATCAAGTAAGGATAAAGGATGAATATATTAGCGAGACCACTTTCGGAACTAGGTATGGACACTATGAATTTGTAGTGGTGCCATTTGGACTGAAAAGTGCACTAGCTACCTTCATGTGCTCAAGTGTTATTTATATCATATGTAAATCCATTACTTGGGACACATGATTTCGGAGGAAGGAATAGTAGTAGATGCATAGAATATTGAATCTATTAGAGAATGGCCTACACCGAAGAACATAACAAAGGTAAGGTCATTCATGCGGATTTCTGGATACTACAAACGTTTCATTGAAGGATTCTCTAAGATTGTTCATCCCATTACATATTTACAGAAGAAAGGAATTAAATTTGAATGGACACCAAAGTGTGAAGGAAGCTTCCAGTTGTTAAAATAATTGCTTACTAGTGCACCTATTCTCAATATTGTTTATCCAAATGAAGAATTTGTGGTATGTATAGATGCTTGTAAAGAGGGACTTGGTGGATAACATAGTTACCAAATTGAAAAGAACTATCTAGAATTCTCATTTTTTTCATAGATCACATTTAGTGGCTATTTTTACCCTTATTTAGAAAAATGGTGCTATTGGTAGCAACCTCTTTTGGAGGGGTTAAAATTATCACATTTTGCAACCATGGCCTTAAAAGCATTGTAATGTTGTTGACAAAAAACTTAAAATCAACCCCCAAATCAAAAAGTGGTGCTAACAATGGCACCATTTTTTTTTATTTCTGTGGTTAAAACTACCACTTATTTGAAACCTTTGAACTTGACAATCAGTACCATTTCAACCAAAACTTTAAAATCAACCCATGAATTGAAAATTGGTGCTCGTAGTAGCACCCCCTTTTTTTCTAAGGACAAAATTTCAAGTTTCTTGAAGATGTGGCTTTGACAACCGTACCCTTGGAACCAAAGTCTTATTACCAACCCTCAAATTGAAAAGAGACGCTATTAGTAACACCCTCTTTTATTTTCGAGCATAAAATTGTAACATTTTAGAAACCAAGGCTCAAAAACTCGGTACTATTGGAAACAAAATCATAAAAAATAATTAAATTAAATTAAATTAAAAATAAAAAATAGAGAAAAAGAGATCCCAAACAAGAAAAGAAATTATTTTGACTTATATATATATATATATATATATATATATATAAAATTAAAAAAAAATGTGTGAGATTTAAATTTAAAAAAATATATATGCATTTAAGAAAACATAAAAAACCTTTTTTTTAAAATACATTTTTTTAATAAAAAACCATTTACAAAAAAAATGTATGTGTGTGTGTGTGAGAGAGAGAGAAATGATTAAAGTACACTAAGACCAATTGGTCTATTAGACTTTAAGAAGGTAAGATATTACTTTGATTTTTTTTAAATTGTAATTCTATGCTCAAAAAGAACTGAGAGAAGCATTCTAATATCACTATAGTTTTGATGACTTAGGAGGTTAGGAAGGTCTGTATTGTGGAAAATATTTTTAAATTGGGATCTAATATGGGTATATGCACGAAAATCTAAGAGGAAGTGATTTTCATCTTCTACCTGTTTAGTGTCACAAAGATGATATATTCTTTCATTCCATGGTATTTTGGGAGTTGTCCAATGTCCAGTTTCACTATGTAACTCACGAGAGTTTGTTCTTATTTTAGCAATGTTGATTTTCTTCTTTGCACTTCTCAAAACTAAGAGATAATTTTTATCTTCTAAGTTAGGGTTGACCACCTCCTTGTAGTATCTTAATTTCCTTTTATCCACTAATTCTTGATCACACCACATATTCTCCTTAAATTTAGAAGTGATAATATTTGTAATATTTTTGATATTTGGCATGATGATTCTTCTTGTATTCCCCAATGATTTAGCCATGATTTTGTCATCTTTATGCCCTCCCCGCTTGAGTCGTTGGTGGTTTTGGATAGATTTTGAAGCAATTTTGGGGAACCTCTTGTCATCCTTGTTGATTACCTTGTTCTTGTACATTAGGTATATAATCATAGAAATGCTCTCAATGGGGGAAAGGCTTTCTTCTATGAGGAGGATAGGATAGGGTTTATTGCCCTTAATTTTGAGATTATAAGTTATAAATTATTTTGGATCTGTTCTATCTTTCTCGGAGATTCTCTAGATATACTGCAACCCCAAACTTCACATTCATACGCGCGCGCGCGCGCGCGCGTGTGTGTGTGTGTATACACACACACATGTATGGATGTGAAGTTTGGGATTGAAGTATATCTAGAGAATCCTGGAGAAAGA